>JARHVA010002471.1:2537500-2542688 GCA_037957365.1 Torreya grandis | reverse complement strand
TATTTTTAAACCGTCAGGTAGCTCCAACTCATAGGCATTTGGTGAAAACTTCTTGATGACCTTACATGGTCCAATCTTCTTCCACTTGAGTTTGTTTTAGGCATGGTTGGGAAATCTTTCCTTTCATAGAGGTGCCAATACCATATCTCCCACTTCAAAATTCTTTTCTCTCCTCTTCAAATTTGCCTTCTCTTTAAACTATTGACTTCTCCAATTGAGTTTCCCCCTCACTTATTGATGTAAATCTTGAATATATTTGAAAATCTCTTCTCCTTCAGTGTTTCTCTTATATCTTTTAGTATTTTCAATTTCCCTTAATTCTAAAATACCTCTAGGAATATACCCATAAACAATATGGAATGGATTATTACCTGTTATTTTATTGATTGTGTCATTGTATGTAAACTCAACTTGAGGCAATACTAAATCCCTTTGCTTAATACTGTCTCTAACTAAACATCTTAGCAAATTTTCCAAGCTATGGTTAACAACTTCAATCTGTCCATCCATTTGAGGATGATATGCATAACTAAACATTAAATAAATTCCTAATTTCTTCCAAAGTGTCCTTCAAAAATATCCTACAAACTTGGTATCATGGTCTGAAACTTTAATTCTTAGTAAACCATGTAATCTAACAACCTCCATCAAGAAAAAAATTACTACATGTGTTACATCATTTGTCTTCTTACATGTTATAAAGTGATCCATTTTAGAAAATCTATCAACAACCATGAAAATAGAATCTTTACCTTGTTGTGTTCTTGGGAGTCCAAACACAAGATCCATGCTCACATTTTCCCACAACTTCTTCGATATGGGTAATGGCTGATAGAAGTCTGTATTTTGATGCCTTCCTTTGGCATATTGACAAATTTGACATCCTTGCATGGATTTTTTGATTTATTCCCTCATCTTTGGCTAAAAATATCTTTCACTAAGCTGCCCCATTATTTTATCATTTCCAAAATGTCTAGTTAAGCCACCACTATATTTTTATCTTATTAAATTCTATCTCATTGATCCTTGTGGTATGTAAAGTTGTTGTCCTTTGAACAACAGTCCATTTTATATAAAATAATCCATACAATGTGTCATATCCACACTATTAGGCTCCATACATATTATCCATGCATCCTTAAAGTCCAAATCGTCCTTATACTCCTCTTTGATAGTATCAAATCCAACTAGTACAACTCTCATTTAAGTTAATAAAGCTACTCTTATACTAAAGGCATTTGCTACTTTGTTTGAAATCCCACTTCTATTCTTGAGAACAAAAGTATATCCTTGTAGGAATTCAACCCACTTCATATGTCTTTGGTTCAATTTGGTTTGAATATTAATAAATTACAAAGCATGATGATCTGTGTAGAGAATAAATAGTAACAAATGTCAAAGATGCCACATCAAATTATAGTGCATAGGTCATAGAACCTAAAGGAATGAAAGTGATCGTGAATCTAAACCAACTATCATTCATTGAAGTGAGTGATAAAAATATTCATCCATTTACATTTGATGGGATGATGGTGCCCCCTTCTTTTACTATGTATGCAAGGGGTTCTCTGAGTTGGGTGTCTGATGATGGGAAGTACAAATTAAAGAGCCCCATATCCATCACACGGCCATAGATATTAGTTCTCATATTATAACATATGGGTGTATAAATACATGGAAATTAGGTTAGAATTGATGACCATGGTGTAGATAATGGAAGAGTGTAACCTATCGCATATCGCATATGCACGCAGATTAGAGTTGGGAAACACAAACACATTTTCCACTTCTCTTTCTTCTATGAATGGGAATAGATATGGACATGATAGATTGAATGATAGCCAAGATATTCAACCCCCTATTCTTCTTCCTATGGACATGTTTAATACCCTATTTGTGAAGGGTTTACTTGTAGAATGTACTCAAAAGGAGGCATCTCACATATTTAGGGGTTTGGGAGGATACAAGGGAATGAGGCTTAAAATAAAGGGACCCAAACATAGTGAAAGAGATAAATATATAGATAGAGATAGTTCCATTCTATGTGATGACACCCAACCATTTATAGGCACCTAAAAACCCACTAAAATGAGCTAAAAGGTGGAAAAGGAGGAGTTGTGTTGCTGTAAGAAACCTCACACAACCTTTACAGAGGTCTACACATATGTTGTAGGTCCAATAAATGGATTAAGATAAAAAACAATGATTGCAGAGACACGCAATAAGTTGTTACCAAAAATGGGCTATTGCTATGGGTACCTACAACAATTGCTATAGGTGTCTACAGGTAATTGAAGCAATGATTGTAAGTTGTAATGGGTACCTACAACCCTAGTTATAGGTGTCTATCTAGAATTTTTAGCAACCTAAAGGACAATAAACTTTCATATCAAAACTCAAACTTTTAGAATAGAAATTTCCACACATTTAACACTCTCAAACACAAAAAAAATAGACAATAATTATTAATGTAATAGTATTATATTATATTCAAAATATAATGGTTTACACTATTTTACATATAGTTGTAAAAATGTTTGTAGAATAGAGCTCCCTTTGTTATTCCACTTCCTTCATGCTTATCTACTATGTGTATACTACTATCCTTTATGTCTTTTGTTTTAGCTATTCTTTTCTACTTCCTCTATCTCTCTTGTCATTGGTTTCTTGTTGTTGTTGTTGTTTTGAACCTTCCTTCTTCCTTTGCTCTATCCTACTCTGGACATTTTTCTTTTTTCTCTGTTATGTTCTATTCTGACTTCTACCTATTTTTTGCTCTTAATTCTTCTCTTAAAAACTGTCAAAAATCTAGAAGTTTCTTCTCAAAAATCCCACCTAAAACTACTGCATCATTCAAAACCCTTCATAAATTCCTCCACCTATAATTTTTTGGGTTAAAAAACTCTACTTTATTTGCGCTTTTTCATTTCTTTCATTACGTTTCTCATTAAATGAGCTACAGTTGGGTGGTTGGCTGCCTCAAAACAAAACAATTTTTAAAAAAAAAAAAATTAACTCCCTAAGTCCCTTCATGTGAAATTAGTTAACATACATACATACACACACACACACACACACACACACACATACATACATATATATAGTATGTATGTATGTATATATATATATATATATATCTGTGTGTGTGTGTGTGTGTGTGTGTGTATGTATGTATGTATGTATGTATGCATGCATGTATATGCGTATATATATATATATATATATATATATATATATATATATATATATATATATATATATCTGTGTGTGTGTGTGTGTGTCTATATATATATATAGATATATACATACATACATACATACATACATACATACACATATACATACATACATACATATATACATACATGTATATATATGTATATATACATATACATATATACATATATATATATATATATGTATATATATGTATATATACATACATACATACATACACATACATACATACATGTGTGTGTGTGTGTGTGTGTGTGTGTGTGTGTGTGTGTGTGTGTGTGTGTGTGTGTGCGCACACACACATGCGCGCACACACACACACACACACACACACATTTCTCTTGTGAGCCCCTGCTCACTATATATAACTCTATGTTGTTGTGGGTTAAGGGTCCAGTTGCTGTAGGTCAACAACTCCATCATCTTGTGCTATCTAGAGTGATTCCATCTCTATTGGGCTTAATCATGTTTCATCCTCCACTGGTCTAGCCTTCCACTTCAATAAATATTCACTATACTCTATGCCCTTTGTCTTCTTAATTACTATTGAATCCAAAATATCTTGAGTCTCCTCTTGTGATTTCTTAGGTAGCTGCTCCTTTCATTTTTATGGTAATGTCTTCTCTTCTTCTTGCGATTGTGAGGTCTCTCCCTCATGATAAGTATATAAATTAGAAAATAAAAAATTGGAGAGATTTCCAAACCTTAAGGCAACTCCAATTCATAGGCATTTGGTGGAAACTTCTTGATGACCTTACATGGTCCATTATTCTTCCACATGAGTTTGTTGTATGCATGGATAAGAAATATTTCCTTTCATAGAGGTGTTAATACCATGTCTCCCACTTCAAAATTCTTTTCTCTCCTCTTCAAATCTGCCTTCTCTTTATACTGTTGACTACTCCAATTGATTTTTTCCCTCACTTATTGATGTAGATCTTGCATATATTTGGAAAACTCTTGTCCTTCAGTACTTCACTTATATCCTTTAGTATTTTCAAGATCCTTTAGTACTTCTCTTATATCCTTTAGTATTTTCAAGCTCCCTTAATTTTGAAATACCTTTAGGACTATGCCCATAAACAATCTGGAATAGAGTCTTATCTATGCTTTTATTGACTGAGTCATTGTATGCAAACTCAACTTGAGGCAATACTAAATCCCATTACTTAGGCTTGTCTCCATCTAAACATCTTAGAAAATTTTCCAAGCTATGGGTAACAACTTCAGTTTGTCCATTTGTTTGAGGATGATATGCATAACTAAAATTTAAATCATTCCCTAATTTCTTCCAAAGTGTCCAAAAATGTCCTACAAACTTGGTATCATGGAATAAAACTATACTTCTTAGAAAACCATGTAATCTAGCAACCTCTGTAAAGAATAAATTTGCTACACGTGTTGCATCATTTGTCTTCTTACATGATATAAGGTGAGCCATTTTGGAAAATCTATCAAAAAACACAAAAATAGAATTTATACCTCGTGTTCTTAGAAGTCCAAGCACAAAATCCATGTTCATATCTTTCCATGACTTCTTCGATATGGATAATGGCTCATATAGGCTTGTATTTTGACTCCTTCCTTTGGCATATTGACAAATTTGACATCCTTGCATGAATTTTCTGATTTATGCCCTCATCTTTGGCCAAAAATATCTTTCACTAAGCTGTGCCATTGTTTTATCAGCTCTAAAATGTCTAGCTAAAACACCATAATATTTTTCTCTTATTAAATTCTACCTCATTGATCCTTGTGGTATGCAAAGTTGTTGACCTTTGAACAACAGTCCATCTTGTATAAAATAATCCATCCAAAGTGTCCTATCCACTCTAGTAGGCTCCATACATGCTATCCATGCATCCTTAATGTCCAAATCATTCTTATACACCTCTTTCATAGTATCAAATCCAACTACTACAACTCTCATTGAAGTCAACAATGTTGCTCT
>JARHVA010002471.1:2527500-2532500 GCA_037957365.1 Torreya grandis | reverse complement strand
TGACATCCTAGCATGAATTTTCTAATTTATGCCCTCATGTTTGGCTAAAAATATCTTTCACTAAGATGTGCCATTACTTAATTAGCTCCAAAATGTCCAGCTAAACCACCATAATATTTTTCTCTTATTAAAATCTGCTTCATTGATCCTTGTGGTATGCAAAGTTGTTGTCCTTTAAACACCAGTCCATCTTGTATAAATAATCCATCCAAGGTGTCTTATCCACACTAGTAGGCTCTATACATGCTGTCCATGCATCCTTAAAGTCCAAATCATCCTTATACACCTCTTTGATAGTATCAAATCGAACTACTGCAACTCTCATTTTAGTCAACAATGTTGTTCTTCTACTCAAGGAATCCTCTAATTTGTTTTAACTCCCACTTCTATGCTTGAGAACAAAAGTATAACCTTGTACGAATTCAACCCACTTCATATGTCTTTGGTTCAACTTGGTTTAACTATTAATAAATTACCAAGCATGATGATTCGTGTAGAGAATAAATAGTAACAAATGTAGAAGATGCCACATGAAATTATAGTTCACATGTCATGGAACCTAATGGAATGAAAGTGATCATGAATCTAAACTATCTATCATTCATTGAAGTGAGTGAGAAGAAGAGTTATGTGGTTATATTTGATGGGATGATGGTGCCCCCTTCTATTACTATATATGCAGAGGGTTCTCTGAGTTGGGTGTTTGATGATTGGAAGTACAAATTAAAGAGCCCCATATCTATCACATGGCCATAGATATTAGGTCTCATATTGTAATATATGGGTGTATAAATACATGGAAACTAGAGTATAATTGATGTCAATGGTATAGATAATGGAGGAGTGTAACCTATCACATATCACATATGCACACAGATTAGAGTTGCGAAGCAAAAATAGATTTTCCACTTCTCTTTCTTTTATGAATGGACACGGATATGTACATGATAGATTAGATGATAGCCAATATATTTAACCCCCTATTCCTCTTCCTATAAATGTATTTAATACCCTTTTTGTGAAGGGTTTACTTGTATACTATACTCAAAAGGAGGCATCTCACATATTTAGGGCTTTGGGAGGATACAAGGGAATGATTCTTAAAAACAAGGGTCCCAAACATAGTGAAAGAGATAAATATAGAGATAGAGATGGTGCCATTCTATGTGATGACACCCACCCCTTTGTAGGTGCCTAAAACTCCACTAAAATGAGTAGAAAGGTGGAAACTGAGGGGTTGTGTTGATGTAAAAAACCTCACACGACCTTTATAGAGGTCTACACATGTGTTGTAGGTCCTGTAAATATATTTAGAGGTAAAAAACAACTGCAGAGACACATACTAAGTTGTTTCCAAAAATAGGCTATTGCTACAAGTAACTACAACAATGGCTATATGTTGTTATGGGTACCTACAACAATCATTGTAGGTGTTTATGGGTACCTCTAGCAATGATTGTAAGTTGTTATGGGTACATACAACACTGGCTATAGGTGACTATCTAAAATTTTCAGTAACCTAAAGGACTTTAAACTTGTAAATCAAAACTCCAACTTTTAGAATAGAAATTTCCACACATTTAACACTTTTGAACACAAAAAAAGAGACAATAATGATTAAAATAATAGTATTATATTATATTAAAAATATAGTGTTTTACACTCTTTTACATATAGTTGTAAAAATGTTTATAAAATAGAGTTACCTCTATTATTCCACTTCCTTCCTCCTTAGCTGCTATGTGTATACTACTATCCCTTATGTCTTTTGTTTTAGCTACTCTTTTCTACTTACTCTATCTCTCTTGTCCTTGGTTTCTTGTTGATGTTATGAAACTTCCTTCTTGCTTTGCTCTATCCTATTTTGGACCTTTTTTTCTCTATTCTATTCTGTTATGACTTCTTCCTATTTTTTACTCTCAAATTTCCTCTTAAAAACTACCAAAAATCTAAAAGTTTCCCCCCAAAAATCCCACCTAAATATACTAAAAAGTTCATAACCCTTCATAAATTCCTCCACCTACAAATTTTTGAGTTCAAAAACTCCCACTCTATTTGCCCTTTTTCATTTCTTTCATTATGTTTCTCAGTAAATGAGCTACAGTTAGGTGGCTGGTTGCCCTAGAACAAAATAAAAAAAGTACAAAATTTAAAATATAACTCCCTAAGCCCCTTCACATGGCATTAGTTAGCGATAATATATATTAAAATGATGCACCTACATCAAACTACTAGGCTAGAAAGTCTTGTGAGCCCCTACTCACTGCATATAACTCTATGTTGTTGTGGGTTAAGGGTCTAGTTGCTATAGGTTAGAAACTCCATCATCTTGTTCTAACTGGAGTGATTCCAACTCTGTTGATATTAGCCATGTTTCATCCTCCACTGGTCTACCCTTTGAATTCACTAAATATTCACTGTACTCTTTACCCCTTGTAATCTTAATTACTCTTGAATCCAAAATATCTTTAATCTCCTCTTTTGATTTCTTAGGTAGATGCTCCTTCCATTTTTATGGTAATGTCTTCTCATCTTGAAGCTGTGATGTCTCTCCCTCATGATAAGTATATCAATCAAAAACATTAAAAATTGGAGATATTTCGAAACTGCCAGGTAGCTCCAACTCATAGGCATTTTGTGAAAACTTCTTGATGACCTTACACGGTCCAATCTTCTTCCATTTGAGTTTGTTGTAGGCATGGTTGGGAAATATTTCCTTTCATAAAGGTGCCAATACCATATCTCCCACTTCAAAATTATTTTCTCTCCTCTTCAAATCTACCTTCTCTTTATACTGTTGACTGCTCCAACTAAGTTTTTCCCTCACTTGTTGATGTAAATCTTGCATAAATTTGAAAAAATCTTCTCCTTCAGTATTTCTCTTATATCCTTCAATATTTTCAAGCTCCCTTAATTTTGAAATAGCTCTAGGACTATGCCCATAAATAATCTATTACAGAGTCTTACTTGTGCTTTTATTGACTGAGTCATATGCAAACTCAGCTTTAGGCAATACTAAATCCC
The DNA here is from genome assembly GCA_037957365.1 of Torreya grandis. NCBI lineage: Eukaryota > Viridiplantae > Streptophyta > Pinopsida > Cupressales > Taxaceae > Torreya > Torreya grandis. The sequence goes on along the minus strand of JARHVA010002471.1, from coordinate 2,529,476 downwards.
ATTGCTTAGGCTTTTCTCCAACTAAACATCTTAGTTCAATCTATGGTTAGAAATGTCATTCTATCCATCCGTTTGAGGATGATATGCATAAATAAACTTTAAATTAGTCCCTAATTTCTTCCAAAGTGTCCTCCAAAAATGTCCTACAAACTTGGTATCATGGTCTAGAAATTATATTTCTTAGTAAACCATGTAATCTAACAACCTCTGTAAAGATTAAATTTGATACATGTGTTGCATCATTTGTCTTCTTACAATATATCAAGTGAGCCATTTTGAAAAATCTATCAACAACCACAAAAATAGAATCTTTACCTCACTGTGTTCTTATAAGTCCAAGCACAAAATCCATGCTCACATCTTCCCATGGCTTATTTGATATAGGTGATGGCTGATATAGGATTGTATTTTGAATCCTTCTTTTGGTATATTGAAAAATTTGACATCCTTGCATGAATTTTATGATTTCTGCCCTCATCTTTGGCAAAAAATATCTTTCACTAAGTTGTGCCATTATTTTATCAACTCCAAAATGTCTAGCTAAACCACCACAATGTTGTTTTCTTATTAAATTCTACCTCATTGATCCTTTTGTTATGAAAAGTTGTTGTCCTTTGAAAAACAATCCATCTTGTATAAAATAATACATCCAAGGTGTCTTATCCACACTAGTAAGCTCCATACATGTTGTCCATGCATCCTTAAATTCCAAATCATCCTTATACACCTCTTTCGTAGTATCAAATCCAACTACTGTAGATCTCATTTTAGTCAACAATGTTGCTATTCTTCTCAAGGCATATTCTACTTTGTTTGAACTCCCACTTATACGCTTATGAACAAAATTATATCCTTGTAGGAATTCAACCCAATTCATATGTTTTTAGTTCAACTTGGTTTGACTATTAATAAATTAAAAAGCATGATGATCTGTGTAGAGAGCAAACTCTTTTGGAAGCAAATAATGATGATGCTTCTTTAAAGTTTGCACAATGGAATAGAATTCTTTATCATAAATGGAGTACCTCTTCTTGGCATCATTAATATTTTCACTAAAGTATGCAATAATTTTTCCCTCTTGTCTTAAAACTTCTCCTATGGCTTCCGCACTTGCATCGCAATCCACTTTAAACACCTTTACAAAATCAGGCAATGCTAATACTGGTTCTTCTATGACTTTCTTCTTCAAAATATCAAAGATTTATTTATTGTTTTTGTCCACTTAAACTCTTTCTTATCTCTCCTTATATTTTTAGTTATGGGTGCACATATACCACTAAAATTTTGAATAAATTTGTGATAGAAAATTGGTAAATCATAGAAACTTCTAACATCATGTACACTCCTAGGTGTTGGCCATTCAATGATAACACATACCTTTTTTGGATCTATTTGTAGCCCTTTTTGAGAGATAACATAACCCAAATAAACCAATTTATCTTTCATAAAACCACTCTTTTTAAAATTCACCAATAACCTTTCTTCCTTGAGACTTTGTAATACTTGTCTAATATGTAACAAATGCTCTTATTTTCTACAGTTAAAAATCAAAATATCATCGAGATAAACAATCAAAAAATTACCCAAAAATGGTTTCAATACTTCATTCACTAACCTCATAAATGTACTAGGTACATTTTTTAACCCAAAGGGCATTACTAACCACTCATACATCCCCTCTTTAGTTTTAAAAGCAGTCTTCCACTCATCACCCTCTCTTATCCTAATTTGGCAATATCTTCTCTTTAAATAAACTTTTGTAAAAGATCTATCCCTTCCAAAATAGTCCATGAGATCATCCATTATTTTTAAAGGAAAATTATACCTTATTGTTATATTATTGATGGCTTTTGAGTCCATGCACATCCTCCATTCACTATCCTTCTTTGGTGTTAATACAGCTAGTATTGCATATGGGCTAAGGATTTCTCTAATCAATTCTCTTTCCAATAGATATTGCACTTGTTTTTTAACTT
>JARHVA010002471.1:2455000-2520000 GCA_037957365.1 Torreya grandis | reverse complement strand
ATTCCAAGTGGCATCCTTGCATTTGGTACTAAACATTTTAATTAACTTAAAATTTACATTCATGCAACCATCATTCAAACATTCTAAAAGATATACCTGACACCCATATGATCATCAACTTTAAAGATCATTAAAATTAAAGTTTCACTAGATTAAAATTTATGTTCACATAATCATCATTCAAATGTGTAAAAAGATAAAACTGATGCCCACATGATCATCAAATTTAAGCCCAAAAAAAATAAAACTTCACTAGTTTAAACTTGACATCCATGTGACCATCAATTGACACCCGTAATAGTGTATTTGGTGTTTGTGAGACCATCAATTTTAACCCAATGAAATATATTACCTAGTGTTCCAGTGACATTCCAAAATCCTATTTTATTTTTTAAATGGTCTTATAATCTAAATACTTAATCTAAATTCATACAAAATGGTCCTCATGGCATTTTGTTTAAAATAATCATAAACCTTAAACTATGAGCTTATGCTAAGTATTATATTAAAAAGGGAAGCCCTTGTCACATGAGTGTAAGCTAACCAAACATTTTCATATGTGGTGGATTAAATTATTTGGAACCTCACCCCTTCATTATAAATTGTGAAATGTAGGCATAAGTTCCTTAGCCTAAGGTTTATTTTGTGCTTAATAAACATGAAACAAACCTTAGTCTAAAGAACTTAATCATATATCATGACTTTAATAATGCAGTGACTTAACATTTTGACATTGTTTGCAGATCAAAAATTCACACCCTACCATTAGATTTGATCTAATGGTGTGAGGGCACCAATGAATTTTTAAAGGCCTATAGGCTCACCATGTGGCTAATATGCATTTGGCAAGCTACTGACCAAAAGATTTGGAGCACAGAGAAGGCACATAAAGTGCCAAGTGTCATGACCATGGGGATTAAAAAATAAAGACCCAATGACATCTAAAGTCCCAAATTATGAACAATGGCTCATGATACTCCAAGATTTTGGTCCTACAATGTGAAATGAAGAAGGTATTTTTAAATACCAATGGTTAGTGTTCAAATGGTATTTATGAAAAATGTCACAAATGGTCCAGACCAATGCCACATAAGCACCATGAAAATATAAAATGAAAAAAATCAAGATCTTATGGGCTTGAAAACATAAATTTATAAATGCAAAATTCCAAATTAAATCCAGGACACGTATAAGTCAAAACCTAGATATATTCTATGATTAAAGCTCCAAAATCCTAAACCATGCATAAAAGCAACCCAAACAAATATAATTTATTAAAATGTAATCAAAAGATAAATTAATTATGTTTTTAAGCACAAGAGAGCTCTCAAAAAGATCATATATAATTTTTCATGAACAATTAGAAATAAATAGAGACCACAACAGCTAACAGGTATCAATTTAAAGAAGATATGAAGCTATATTTGACAATAGACAATGAGGGCTAGATATTCAAAGATATATAATTGGATCTCAAAGCATTGAAAATATAGGGAATTATGAATTGCTCCAAGTTTTCTTCATGATAGAAGAGATACAACCCATTTCATAGGAGGAACAGATGAATACCAACATGAGTAGGTGACACTATGACCTGATTGTTGTCTAAATGGTAGGCCTTTATCATGCCACATCAAAACTAGAGGTATTACATTGTATTAACATCATTACGGAAGGGAACTCAAAGGAGTATCATACATTACCCCAATTTATTTTGATAAGTACTAAAAACTCCCTCTCCCCCATGTGGATCTTTCCAAAATCAAATAGTGGATGAGTAGCCATGACCTGGACTCTATCCTCAAACCCTTGCTACACTAAGGACTTTACATCTTTAGAAGACTTGATGGCAAAATTCCTATCATTCAATCTAGGGAAGGCATTAGGGTAATAATGTCCCTATTGAACTAAACCTTCATTACCCTTTCAACTACTTATTTTAATAAGATATGGGTCTCATATGTGCACTTCTTAGTGGAGGAAAAACTTACCCCTCTAATTGGAGACTTAATCAGTGTTTTCCTAACTAGACAATTTAATGCCATCAAAAGAAAGACCTCAAGTCAATTTTTTATGATGTCATACCTACTTGACACCATTATGGCCTCAACCACTTTCCCTAGGATTAGGAATGGGTCCATAGAGGGAAAGACAACCATCTCACATTACTATTCTAAGCTACACATCTTCAAGTAAAGGAATAACCTATGGTTTATTTATGACTAAATTTATCTTGCTTTAGTGGAGGCTATCATAGGTGTTCCCATGCCTAGGATCCACCCCCTCATCAAAAGATATGTTGAAATTATAGGGGACGTATAGTATTATCCTGATTCAATAGTTATTAGGATAGAAGGAATCATGACCCAACCATATGGGCTGCCAGTACATGTTCCAAATAAGCTTGTAGAGTAGAAAATTGATTCCTAGATCATCCATAGCATTGATAGAACTTGCAAGGAGAAAATAAAATGTCTACTCCACCCCTTCCCCTTAAATATTTGGAGAACCATAATAAAGGACTAAAAATAGGTGGAGGTTATGTCCACACATAGGGATTCATTGAGCTTCCAACTAGATGAACTCTAGATGTGGGACCCAAAGAACATAATTGGGGACCATCTAAGGGACAAAAATCTCTCAAATCTAAAATATGCACATTAACTTGGTATCCATGACACCATTTATATTAGGGATAATAAATATGAAAAAGTATTGGCTAGGATCCTAGGCCATAACATTAAGCTTGATCATAAATTGGTTAGGGATAATAAGTCATTCGGATAAAAATGGAAAATGCACCCTTTGCACTACCGTTTACTACCTAGACCATTTGGAACAACCCATGAGTAACCTAAGATAAACACACCACATCCCCAACAATAGGTTGAGAAAGTTTAAAGTGAATAGGGCAAAGAGAAGGAGAAGGTTAGAGAAGTAAAGCTAGAAGAGAGCCCTAGGGAAGGGTCCCTACCTCCAACACTTACCCAAAGGCCACCTTCCCCAATTTAATACATAAGCATGATAGCCATAGAACTAGAAGAGACACTAGAGGGTTCCCTCAAGGAATTATAGAGGCCTATGATTTTGATAAAGAAGAGGGGCTCAAGGAAGACACAAGAAAAGAGTTGGTCTCAATAGCATCCCATGAGAAGAGAAAAGTAGAACTATCACTAGTCCTTGTGGGACCAAAGAAGAGACCCAGGTTCACCTTCACTTATCCCACTAGTGAAGTAAATATATTTAGAAATGAGTTCCTATTCCATAGACAAGTCATTCTTGACTAGCTCATTTATAGGAAGTTGTAAAAGATCCCCTCTCTTTCTCACTCTTAGGCCATAATGAAGCTTACTGATGTTCATGTACAAGATGATATGAAGTATTGGATAAGGGCTATAATGAAGGAGTAGGAATAAATAAGATTTATGGCCATTAAAGTGTAGAAGACAAGAAGATATATGCTTCAAAAGCATCTACTAGCTCAAGTGTGGAGGTCCCACAACCTCCCCAATTCAAGGAACCAATCACTACTATTTATTTCAACCTTGAAATAGATTGATTGGAAAGAACAACAACTAGGATATCCATGGTTAGGATAGAGGAATTCACCTTTCAAAAGGTGGAGCCATTTGTAGGGCTAACCTTAGTGGGTTGCCAGCAACTTCGTGAGGTTGTTATTCATGAGGAAGATATGGAAAGTCTAATTGAAGCCCATTTAACACAAGCTAAAGCTAGAGTCTAGGGTATGAAACAAAGGATCCATAATTTAGATAGAGAAAATGAAAACTTAGAAAAATAGGCAAATCTATCAGTTCTAGCTATAATAATCAAGCTACTTGACAAGTCATTTTATGACATGTTTGAGGCATTTAAATCAATGAAATTAAGGCAAGGTGCATTAGAAGGGAAATGTGAACTAGAAAAAAGTTTAGTCACCCAGTGGTAGGTCTCTGAGTATAAATTATCCCAACTCCTCAATATTCAAGCAAATAAAGGGATCCCAAACATCAAGACCATTAGTTTGGGACATTTGAGCATAATTCTATGAATTGTGATTGATAATGTTTAAAGTTTAGGTGCTTGGAATATTGGTATGGAAAGGTTCATAAAAGAAGTTAAGGAACTAATTTCAAGAATTGAACAACTTCTTTGGATCATGATTATAGAGCTTGCACAACCCAACACCCTTGGGGATCATTATTGATGAGGAATTCAAGCATAAGGATACTTTGGTAACCCAAGAAATCAGAGGAAAAGGCCAAGGCAAATCCAAGTGTGATAAAAACAAAATCTTGGGCATGATACTCAATGCAGGGGAAAGAATAAATGAATCAAGGAGTATCAAAGAGGCCATGGATAGGAATGACAAAGAATTTTATGACCTAGTGGATCAAGAAGAAGAGCATATCATGAATCCTATTGTGGTGCTAGATTTAATTGATGAATAACATGAGAGAAAAACAAACATCCTCCAACAGTGATAGCTAGGGGCCCTGCCCTCAAATTGAGCATGTTCTATTTCTTAAAGCTTTGTAAAATTTTGAAGTATAACATCCCATTGTAAATGTAAATTCTAGTTTTTTATCATATTTGCCTCTAGGTCAGTATAATTGAGAAAAACATGTGTGTTTCAGAGCTTGTAAGGATAGTTATCCTTATCTTTATACACCTATATTTTCTAACTGACCGGTATATTTCCTAATCTTATTATAAAGGCATGTATTACCATTTGTAAAATGGAGATATTTTTGGGAAAATATTGTATACTTGAAGCAATTAATAAGATCAAGGAATTCTGCAAGGTATATCCATTTTGATGTGTTAATTGCTAATATAGCTTTTCTCTCAATTGCTAGCAGAGGTCTTGAATTTGAATAGTGTCTTTGAATTCTGAGTAGCATTATTTAATCACAGGGTTTTTGATTTATGATTATAATAGATTTGTTGAAATGTTTTAGGTCATACTTCATTTCATTTGCTCTGTATTTAAATATGCAATATCTATTTGATTATAGTAGCAAATCCTTAAAGTAGACCTAGTTCTTACTTGTGATTCTTAAATGCTTTCTCTTGAAGTTTGTTTGATATATAGTGAGATTTGAGCTTAGGATATATTGAATTATATATTTTTTAAATTCATATTTAGTTGCCATTGATACTTTGTCATAATGTTCAGGACTAAAATTGGTAATCACTCATTTATTTTCTGTTCTACCCTTCTCTTTGTTCTTTTTTAGACCAAGATCACTTTAGTTTTAGGTACATTATAAATATCCATTTAGATTATTCTATAGCTTAAAACAAGAACATAACTCACTAAGAATTAACAAATATTCACAAAGAATGGGCCAAGGTGGCTCCCAACCACCAAATTATATAAATATTGTTGAACAATTATCATACCCTATTGCTATTTCACCAAAGGTGACCTGATTATCAAAACCTATAGCTCATGCTCTAAATTTTCTAAATTATAAAATGATAAGTTTTATTTAAAAAATAAGAGTACCTGTGGTACATTTAGAATCATCAATAGGACATCTCTCGTTGGCACTAGAAGGAGGTCCTAAATTTTATGAATCTTTATTGATCTTAATGTATTTTGTCTAAGATCAGTATATATTTGTGTTTATGAGTGAATTATTTTCTTAAAAGTGTAAAGATCATTGATCTTAGCTATTTCAAATGTACCTTTGCGTTTCTTTTGAAAAAATTTAAGAGTTGATGCTTGTTTCTAGTAAATTTAGCTTTAACTTTGAAAATCCATAGTATCTGAGATTAGGATGGCTCATTTTGACACAAGGTGGGCATATATTTCATATATTTAAGTTCCTCTAGAATTAGAATTTTGAAGATACACCATATCTACATAGTTGGGCACACCTTTGAGCTAATTTAATCAAAGATCAATGTTCTTTGTAAGTTTTCATACCACATTTGAAAAATAAGCTCAATGTGTAGGTCTAACTCTTATTATTCATAAAAGTTAACTTGACACATCATATATTAGGAAGGATCTTCAAATTTCAAGCTAGAATTGCTCAAGATCAGAACAAGATCACACTCATTAACCAGAGAGCCTTTACTTGAGCTCAAGGTACACAAAAGAGTCAGATGTGATAAAGGTGGTCATAGGAGATCCAAGTCTCTTCTAACTTCACCTCTTCAAGGTAATTTTGCCTTTTACCTTCATCCAAGTATAGCATAGTTGGGGGATTCTTCAATTAATATACCATGGGTAGTTCATGATTTTCCAAGAAACCTTAAACAATATTTACCTACATTTAGTCCAATTAGACTATTAACTATTGAAGAACACATGAAATCTTTTAAAGCTAGCTTAAGGATACTTAATGTTATACATGAGGACATAAAATGCATTATATTTCCTTAAAATTTTAAAGATGCATATTATGAGTGCTTTTTAAACTTGCCTTATAATTACATCACAATTTGAAATTATTTCATTAATGTGTTCATTGATCAATTTTGTAAGATTTTCAATCCCTATGTTATTTACCATAAATTCACCACTATGAGAAGGGATACCAATTAACCTATCAGGTCATTAATGCTTGATTTCAAAAGACGTATAGCAAAACCATAGAACCTTATAAACCTAATGATGTTCTAGCTTTGAAGATCTACAAAGCTGCAGTAGATCCTATGACCTTTATATTCTTGAAGAGATCCATCCCAGCTATAGATTCATTGGCCAATGCCTACTCTTATTTAGTAACCATTAATGATCAAATGTAACCTCAATGGAAAATGTCTTACTCAATCCCAAATGTGAACCCAAATATGCCTATGATGAACTTGTTCCCCAATAACAACCAAAATCTCCCATCCTTAAACTAACTTCCAAACATAAATCAATTGCCCTTAAGTCATGAGGCCCCTAATCAAAATCTAGGATTCTTGAGTCATCCTACTAATGGATTTAATATATGTGATCAATGAGATTTAGTTCTAGTTGTAGGTGCTAACAACAATCAGGTGCATAAATCTAAAACTCTAAAAATGGAGAATGAGTCTATCTTGAAAATAGTTCAAAAATTATGCATTGATTTCCTTCAGTTACAAAAATAAGTAGGCAATAGTGAAGAGCACTCTAGTAAGAATTTATCATTTCAAAGTTTTAATAGGCCAAGTAACAAATTTTAGAATGATAGTTTTCAAAATAACAAGGATAGTGAACTATCTTCTAATAACAAGAATATTGACATTAATCTTATTGATATTGCATTGCTTGACTATTGTAGGGTACATTACAAAACTAATCATGGGGAAATTGATTGTATATAATTTTACAAATCCTTTGAGGCTTTCCAAGAGGATTTGGATAAATTTGAAGTGGTCCCTAATAAATAAAATGGTGTAGGTTTCTCTAGATCCAAGCCATCTGAGCAAGCCTTCATGGTGGATACCTTTGACTTCCCCTTTCAAGAGGAAAATGAACCTGATGAGATCCTTGAAGAGGTCCAAGCCTTTCAGTAGTTTTTAAAGAAGACTTACACCTTGAGGAGAAAAAATAAGATGTAGCCTTTGACTACCTTAACACCTCTAAATAATTTTGTAACCCCTCCTAACACCTCATCAAGAAATAATCCAGACTCACCAAAAAGAATTGCTTCTAAAACCAATGTTGAGATCCCTAGTTCTTCTAGTAGAACTAGATATAGCATAGTTGAGGAAATTAAGAAGATAAAGGCTAATATCATAGTGCATAAAATCACACATGTTACAAAATAGAGGGACCTCCTATTGGAATCCTTCTCAAAGAAGTACAATAATCCACCCAAGACTGATCATGCCAATGTGACTGTGCATAAAGCTAAAGCTAAGTCTCCTTTTTTGCTCACTATCAAGATGCTTGGTAAGATATTTCATAATTTATTATTATATTCAAGAACATCTACCAATATCATGCCTATTGGTATATGCAAGGAAATTAGTTTGACACCTATAAAGTCCAATAGGTTTATCATCCAATTAGAAAAATCTAGAGTCAAGGTTGTAGGAGAATTATTAAATGTTCATATGCAACTAGCTTATAATCTTACGGTGTAACAATTCATTGATATTCAAGTGGTTAAAATACCTGACTATTATGGATTCTTATTGAGCATGGAATGGACCAAATCTTTGAATGGTTAAATGTCCATAGACTGCTCACATCTATGGCTACCTTGGAAGGGGTTCCCCAATCAAATTAGGGTTGAGATAGAACCAAGAATGAAGCATATGATAATTGAGTATAATGCTATAAATGAGAGGGTAAACAAAATTGACTGACTTAGAGGTATTTATCCTAGAGACTAATAAATTATGTGATCCCAAAAATACTCATGTCGTTCCTAGATTATGGAAATTGCATTTGGATGGTGCTAAGTGTAGTGCCGGATTAGGGTTTGGTGTTGTCTTAACCGATCCTACTAATAAAAAGTGTCATGCTTCCTACAAGCTCAAATTCCCTTGTACTAATAATCTTCCTGAGTATGAAGCTGTTGTCCTAGGTTTATAGTTTTCCATAGAAAATAAAGTCAAAAACTACTAGTTTATGGGGATTCATAACTGGTGGTCAACCAAGTAAGAAGCAAATACCAATATAAGCTTTCATACTTAAAAATATATAATTTTAGGGTATGGGACTTAATTGAATCCTTTTATGCCTTTAACATCATTTCCATCCCAAGGGAAGAAAACCAAGCTACTGATGAGTTGGCATTTGCTACCACTAACCTCATGCCCAATCAAGATTTTCCTAATTTCAGCATTGAGTTGATCCCTTGTCCTTAAATTCTTGATAATATTAACCATTTTTATTTTTTTAATTATGATAAATAGATATTATATTTTATAACTAATTCTGGAGCATTTGATGCTCACATTGTTGATGAAGCTAATGAAAATACATTTAGAGAGGACAAATTTGATGGCAAGGTCATTAAGTTGAATGAAAACAAAATCCCCAAGGGAATGATTGCTTTGGAAATACTTTTTGATCAAGACAAACTTGTTGAGGATTCTAAGGTTTTGAAGGTAAATGGGAAGGATTATAATGCTATTAAACTTGGCTTTCATGATCAACTTCAACTGGTAAATGTTGGGAAGGCTTGTATAAACATTAAGAACAAGAAAGATAAATAAATCCATACCCATTATAGAGATGTCATAGCATGGTCCTATGATGACTTAAATATCTTTGATCCAAGGGTCATCACACATACTATACCCTTTAAGGAGAGCTACAAACCATTCAGGCAGCAACAAAAGCCTGTAAACCCTATCTTAAAAATGATGATCTTCAAAGATGTTAAGACACTTTTAGATGTTAGGATAGTCTTTCCCATTAGTGACTCTACCTCATTGGCTAATTTGATACCAGTCGGTAAGAAAAATGGTGATATTGTAATTTGTATAAATTTCATAAATTGAATAAAGCATCAAAGAAGGATAATTACCCCTTTGTTTCCCTAGACCAAGTAATTCAAGTTGTTTCAAGATCAACTATGATGTCCTTTATTGATGTGTTTTCAAGTTACAACCAAGTATTGGTTGATAGAGAGGACAAGATGAAGACAAATTTCATCACAAAGTGGGGAACCTTTGCTTATAAGAGAATTCCTTTGAGATTAATCAATGCAAGAGCTACCTTCTAAAGAACCATGGACCATGCCTTCCAAATCCTGATAGGCAAATGAAAAGTTATTTATATGGATGATCTAATAGATTTTCTAAAAATAAGGAAGATCACTTCATGCATTTAAACAATTTATTGAAAGACGTATAAGGTATGCCATTTATTTAAACCCTAAGAAGAATATCTTTTATGTGACTGCAAGAAAATTATTGGGTCATGTTATAACCAAAGATGGGATCTATATAGATCTTGAAAGAGTGGGGGATATATCTATAATAGAACCTCCAAATAGTAATAAAGAGATAAAGTCATTCTTTGGTAAAATTAATTTTGTAAGAAAGTTTAGTTCTAGTTTTGTAGAAATAGTCAAACCATTGAATGACATGCTAAAGAAGGATGCCAATGTCAAATGGAATGAAGATTCTAAAAAGGCATTCAATGATATCAAGAATCCCATCAATCAAGCTCCAATATTTATAAGTCCCAATTTTTCAAGAGACTTCTACCTCTATTCCTTTGTATCTGACCACACTATGGCTGTAGTGTTAACTCATAAGATTGAAGGTTGTGACCACCTAATTTCTTTCATGAGCACTAATTTCAAGAATGCTAAGTTAAATTACTCATTGATCGATAAACAAGCATATTAATTAATCAAGGTATTTAAGAAATTCAAGAAGTATAGCCATATAAATAAAGCACATGCTATATTACTTGACCCTTCCACTAAACTTATGTAAAGTCAGAATGAATTGGGAGAATGTAGAGGTAAGTGAATGTCAATCTTACAATAATATGACCTAGAAATGAAAACAACACAATTGGTAAGGTATCAAGGTTTGATCTAGATGATTGATAATACTAACCCTAGGCTAAGTGTTATGTAGGTGGATCAAAAAAACTTTTAAGCTAGTGTGTGGTATGATTCAATCATACATTTTATAACTAATGGTACTCATCTTGCAAGTCTATCAAGGGAGCAAAGGATGGCCCTAAGGCTAAGGGCATCCCATTACTTGATCAAGAGTGGGGTCTTGTATATAAATAATTTTTAAGGAATCTACCTAAGGTGTGTCTCTTAAGAAGAAGCCACCCAAATCATGAGTACATTTTATCAAAAATTAGGCCATGGAAATCCATCTAGGAAGAATATAGCTCATAAGATTCTCAGAGGTGGCTATTATTGGCCAACTATTTTTAAAAATGCCCACAAACATGTGAGGGAATGTCATTCATGTTAGATCTTTAGCACTAAGGAGCCAATAGTAGCAATGCCTCTACAACTAGTCATGATTAACAAACCCTTTGCTCAATGGGGGTTAAAATTTATTGGGGTAATCAACCCTAATTCATTTGAAGGTAAAAAATATGTCCTTAATCTCACATATTATTGTACCAGGTGGATTGAAGCTGTAGCTACTAAATAATGAAAAACTGAGGAAGTGATCAACTTTTGACAAGAAAACATTTTTACCAAGTTTGGGACTCTAGTATCTTGAGTGTATGAAAATGGGTCTGCCTTCACCTCCATAGAGATGACCAAATGGGCTTATGATAATGACATCACTCTCAATTTTTCATCTAACCATTCTCGCCAATGGAATGGAGTCTCTAAGTCAATAAATAAGAACCTAATGAAGGTAGTCAATAAGTATGTCAAATACAAGCCCAAGACTTGGCACAAGCTCATTAAACTTACACTTTGGGCTGATAGGATAAGACTAGAGTAATCTTTAAGAGTCTCACCATTTTTTTGGGTGTATGGACAAGAAATCATCTTTCCTATCACTCTCAATTTTCCTGGATATAGATTTATGTAAGAAAACATGGAGGATAGCCAAGAGCTAGCCAATTCTAGATTACTAGGTATAATTCAGATGGAAGATGCAATAGAGAAAGCCTTTGCTGATTTTAGAAGGCATCAAATCATAGTCAAAATATGGTTTGATAAAATGTCCAAAATCAAGGTGTTTACACAGGGAGACCTAGTTCTTCTCTAGGACAAAGCATTTGAGCCTAAGGGAAAAGATGATCAATTCACACCCTTATGGATTGGCCCATACCAAATTATAGAAACATTGGGATATAACACCTTCAATCTCAAAGATTTATAGGGAGCAGAGTTTACACTAGCCACCAATGTCTAGTACTCAAATAACTTCTTCTCTACTAATCCTCCTGGGGTCTTCATGGAATAAAATTGTAAGATGATTAGATTCGTGTAGGTAGGATAGTTAGTTTATTTCCATTCTCTTTCTTTCTCATCCCTTATTTATGTATAGGCATGTACATCTTTATTTGTTTTCCTTAGTTGTCTTTCTTTCCTACTTTCTATTATGTGTTTCTTTCATATTGCTTGGTTCCTTGATTCTAATAAATCCGTAGGGATAATCTTGAGCTCAAAAGCTATAAAATTTGATTAAAAACATGCCACATTAAGAAATGAAATTATAGACCCCATGCATATGATGACCATAGTTCTATAACATAAAGCATAGTGTTAAATCATAGAGAAATTGGTAAACACCAATGTAAAGGCTAATCTTCTCATTATACCCTAACCATTGTCTTGACCTCAAAATGGTTTTAATAACTCTTGCACTTATGGGATGAAAACTCAAATTATCAGGGTATACCCAAAACTAGCACTTAATTAACATCCTTGCTTGGGATAATATTTTTAATCATAAGTGATTTTTCAAAGATCAAATACTTGACCAAATCCTAAAACCTAGTTATCCTAGTTCCCAACCTTGCTGAAAGTATAAAGATCTAAGAAGATACAAAATAAGATATAATGAAAAAAAAAGCTTTCAGATATAGGTGATTCTAGTAATCTCCACTAGGGCTATGGACTTCTAGTTGGTATTAGATCAAGGCTATGAATAGATCCAAAGGCATCTCGATTGCGGTAATGGATACCTGGCTAGAAACAAAGAAATGCTTAAGCCTTCTCTAAGTTAGAAACATTGTTCATAATGGATATTTTATCAAAATAAAAGTTAGTGTAAGTGATTTAGGACATGAAACCTAGAAGTTTTTTCTTGAACTCCATGGAAAATAATAAGTGGAATCAAAACACACACATAGTTTAGATATGTCTTGGTATTTGACCTTAAAATAATAAGTGCAAGGTTTGTTTCAACTATGACCTAGTTTGGATGATTATTTTGATCAAATAAAGTAGATGACCTAATTATTTATCTGATAAGAGTCTCTGGGTTCTAACATATTGCCATGTTTCCCCCTTGAGTCACCATTTTTTGGGACCAACACACCCCATTTTTTGAATTGGGACCTTTGAGAAACCATCAGAATAAAACATGAAAATTTTAACTTGTCAAGGTCTTTTGTAGAATTAGAAGTTCATCCACTTTGTTAAAATATAGGATTATTTGGTTTTGATTTTATTTAATCTAGACTAACATTAATAACGAGGTTCATTTGGATTTTAGTTATAGGTTTCATGTTGTGTGTCCCCAAAAATTTTGTATTCTAAAACCCTAGCAAACCCTTGATTAAAATTTGAATAAAGGCAGCAACCAAATTGGTGGGAACCATTTTCTAGTTCATCTATGGCATTGATAGAAATTACAAGGAAAAAATAAAAGGTCTATTCTTCCCCTTCTCATTGAATATTAGGAGAACAATAATAAGAAACTATAAATAGGTGGAGGTTATGTCCACAAACAGGGATTCATTTGGCTTCCAAATGGATGAACTCAAGATGTGGGACCTAAAGAACATAGTTGGGGACCATCTAAGTAATAAAAGTATCTCAAATATAGAATATACACATAAACTCAGTGTCCATGATATCATATATATTAGGGCTAATAACTATGAAGAAGTATTGGCCAAGATCCAAGGCTATAACATTAAGCTTGAGCACATATTGGTTAGGGACAATAAGACATCTTGGGAAACATGGAAAATGTACCCTTTCCAATACTAGTTACTACCTGGAATATCTAGAATAGCCCATGAACAACCTCAGAGAAAGAAACCAAAACCCCAACAATAGGTTGAGCAAGTTCAGGGTGAATAAGGCAAAGAGAAGGAGAAATTTGGAGAAGTAAAGTTAGAAGAGAGACCTAGGGAAGGGCCCCCACCTTCAACACTACCCTAAAGGACAACTTCCCTAATTCAATACATAAGCATGATATCCCTATAACTAGAAGAGACACTTAAGGGTACCCTTAAGGAAATCATAGAGTCCTTTGATTTTGATAGGGAAGAGGGGCCCAAGGAAGACATAAGAAAAGAGATGGTCCCAATAGCATCCCATGAGAAGAGAAAAGTAGAACTAGAACTAGTACCTATGGGACCAAAGAAGAGACCTAAGTTCACTTTCACTCATCCCACTATTAAATTAAATCTATTTAGTTATGACTTCTCAATCTTTAGACCAGTCATTCTTGACTGGTTCATCTATTGGAAGTTGAAAAATATCTCCTCTCTTGCGTACTCTTGGGCTATGACGAAGGTTACTGATGTTCAAGTTCAAAATGATATGAAGCCTTGGATAAGGGATATAATGAAGGATCAAGAAGAAATAAGAATTATGATAATTGAAGGGATATAATTTAAGAAGATAGATGCTCTAGGAACATCTACTAGCTCAAGTGGAGGTCCTAGAGCCTCCCCAATTCAAGGAACCAATCACTAATGTCCATTTCAACCCTAAAATAACTAGGTTAAAAAGAATAACAACCAGGATAGTCATGGTTGGGATAGAGGAATTCACCTTTTAGAAGGTGTAACCATTTTTAGGACTAACCTCAATGGGTGGCCAGTAGCTTGGTGAGGCTACTATTCATGAGGAAGTTGTGGAAAGTCTAATGAAGCCCATTTATAACAAGTTAAACATGGAGTCCAAGGTATGAAACAAAGGATCCAAAATTTGGAAAGAGAAAAGGAAATCTTGGAAAAATAGGAAATTCTATCAGTGCTAGATATAATAATCAAGATGCTTGATAAGTCATTTTATGACATATTTGAGTCACTTAAATCAATAAAATTAAGTAAAGATGCATTAGAAGGGAAATTTGAACTAGCCAAGAGTTTAGTTACATAGTGACAAGCCTTTGAGGATAAAATAGGCCAACTCCTTAATATTCAAGTAAAGTAATAGATCCCAAACTTTAAGAACATCAGTTTGGGACATTTGAGCACAATTATAGGAATTGTCATTGATAAAGTTCAGAGTTTAAGTGCATGGCATAATGTTATGGAAAGGGTCCTAAAAGAAGATAAGTAATTAATTACAATAATTGAATACCTTTATGGGACCATGCTTATAGATCCAACACAACCAAACACCCTTGGGATCATTAGTGATGAGGAATTCAAGCATAGGGCTACTTTGGTAACCCAAGAAATCAAAGGAAAAGGCAAAGGAAAATATAGGGGTGACAATAAGAAAGTCCTAGGCATGCTACTCAATATAGGTGAAATAAAACTTCTCCTCCTCCTAGGGTCTTCATGGAATAAAATTGTAAGATGATTAGATTAGTGTAGGTAGGCTAGTTAGTTTATTTCCATTCTCTTTCCTTTTCATCCATTATTTGTGTATAGGAATGTACATATTTATTTGTTTTCCTTAGTTGTCTTTCTTTCCTAATTTATATTATGTGTTTCTTTCTTATTGCTTGGTTCTTTGATTCCAATAAATTCCTAGGGACAATCTCAAGCTCAAAAGTTGTGAAATTTGCTTTAAAACATGCCCCCAATTTAGAAATGAAGGTATGGACCCCATGCATAGGATGACCATAGTTCTGAAACTTAAAGAATAGTGTTAAATCATAGAGAAACTGGTAAACACCAATGGAAAGGCCAATCTTTTCATTAGACTCTAGCCATTATCTTGACCTCAAAATTGTTTTAAGAAGTCTTGCACTTGTGGGATGAAAAATTAGATTATCAGGGTATACCCAAAACTAATACTTAATTAACATCCTTTCTTAGGATAAGAGTTGTAATCATAAGTGATTTTTCAAAGATCAAATACTTGAATAAATCCTAAAGACTAGTTATCCTAGTTCTGAACCTTGCTAAAAGTATAAATGTCTAAGAAGATATAAAATAGGATATAATGAAAAATCAAAAGCTTTCATCTACAGGTGATTTGAGTAATCTCCACTAGGACTATGGACTTCTAGCTGTCAGTAGAGCAAGGTTATGATTGGAGCCAAATGCATCTCTATTGGGGTAATGGACACTTGGATGGCAACAAAGCAATGCTTAAGCCTTATCTAAGTTATAAACATGGTTTGTAATGAACATTTTAGTATACTAAAAGTTAGTGTAAGTAATTTAAGACATGAAACCTAGAAGTTGTTTCTTGAACCCCATGACAAACAATAAGTGGAATCAAAACACACACACAAAGTCTGAATATGTCTTGATATTTAACCTTAAAACCATAAGTGCAAGGTTTGTTTCAACTATGACCTAGTTTAGATGATGATGTTGATCAAATAAAGTGGATGACCTAATTATTTTTCTAATTAGAGTCTTTGGGTTCTAACATTTTGTTATGTTTCCCCCTTGAGTCACCATTTATTGGAACCAACAAACCCCATTTTTTGAATTGGGACCCTTGAGAAACTGCCAAAATAAAATAAGGAAATTTTAACTTATCAAGGTATTTTGTAGAATTAGAATTTCATCCACTATGTTAAAAGATAGGCTTATGTGGTTTTGACATGCTTTAATCTGGACTAACAATACTAATGAGGTTTGTTTGGCTTTTAGTTGTAGGATTCATGGTGTGTGTCTCCAAGAATTATATATTCTAAAACCCTATCAAACCCTTGATTAAATTTTGAATAAAGGTGGAAACCAAATTAGAAGGAACCATTTTTGAATTCATTTATGGACTTAATTATAAAATATATATTCTAGGATTAGTCATGTTATTTCAACACAACATGACTAGGAAACTTGATCCCCTTTATTATTTCCCCTTTTTTCTAAATTTCCTCATGGCCCAACTAAATGTCATCATGCAGGGTCCTTTTTAATTTCTCAACTTAGCCTAAGAATTTAATACTAAGGCCCCAACATATTCATTGATACAATCATGACCTTAGTCTTAATGCCTTAAGCCTAAGCTTTTATTATCTCCATGGTCCTAAAATTAACTTCCTTTCACCTTACAAGATCCTATGGTTGTATCTTTATCATGACATTTGATCCAATGGAGCAAGGATAACCCAAAATTTATGTTAAATAACATGCATATTTGGTGATCTGATGATCCATGCTTACTCACTAAGACTCAATCGAATGGATCAAGGCATAATTTAAAAGTCAAAAAGATACAAGAAACCTAAAAGATCAACATGCAACACCATCAAATTTGAGGATTAAAAATAAAAGGGCCCACCTAACATGACTACCAATTAAAATCAAGTCCCCAAACCAAGATCTTATGGATGTCACTTTATTTCATCATTAGATCCAATGGGGCAAATTCACATTGAGACTTTAGGAAGCCTCACAGAAATGCCAAGTGCCATCCTCATGTTTGGCACTAAATATTTTAATGAACTTAAAACTAACATTCATGTGATTGTCATTCAAACATATGAAAAGATACACTTGATGCCCACATGACTGTAAAATTTAAAGACCATTAAAATGAGAATTTCATTGGATTAAAATTGATGTTCATGTGACCATCATTAAAAAATTCAAAAATATGAACTTTAATCCCACATGATCATCAAATTTAAGCCCAACAAAATTAAATATTCACTATTTTAAACTTGATGTCCATGTCATCATCAATTGACACCCACAAGGGTGTATTTGACATCTATGAGAGCATCAATTTTAACCCAATGAAATATCTTACTTAGTATTCAAATGACATTCCATAATTCTATTTTAACTTTGAAATGGTCTCATAATCTAAATAATTAGTATAAATTCATATGGAAGGGTCCTCAAGGCATTACATTTAAAATAATCATGAACATTAAACTATGAGCTTATGCTAAGTCTTATATTAAAAAGGGAAGCCCTTGTCATACGAGTGTAAGCTAACCAAAGGTTTTCATATGTGGTGGCCTAAATTATTTGGACCCTCATCCCTTCATTATTTATTGGGAAACATAGGCATAAGTTCCTTAACCTAAGGTTTATTTCATGATTAATAAACATGAAACAAACCTTAGCCTAAGGAGCTTAAGCCTAGATCATGACTTTAATAATGGAATGAATTAACGCTCAAGCATTGTTTGTAGATCAATGGTTCACACCTCATTTACATATTTGATCCAACAGTGTTAGGGAACGAATGAATTTTCAAAGGACTGTAATCTCACCACATGGCCAATATGCATTCGATGAATGACCAAACAAAATATTTGGAACATAAAGAAGGCACATAAAGCACTAAGTGTCAGGACTATGGGGGTAAAATAAAAAGACCCAATAATGTCTAAAGGCCTAGATTATGATCAATGTCTCACACTAATCCAAGATTTTGATCCTATGGTGCAAAATGAAGAAGGTATTTTTAAATAGTAATGGCTAGTGTTCAAATGGCATTTATGAAAAATGCCACAAATGGTCCAAACTAGTGCCACATAAGCACCCTGTAAGTAGAAAAGGATAAAACATAAGATATTTTGGGCTTGAAAACACAAAGGAATAAAGGTAAAATTCCAAATCAAATATAGGATACATATAAGTTGAAGCCTAGATATCGTATGCCATTAAAGCTTCAAAACCCTAAACCCTACATAAAATTAACCCAAACAAATTTAGTTTGTTACAATTTGATCAAATAATAACATAATTATGTTTTTGAGCACAAGAGATCTTTCACAAAGATCATCTATAATCCATCATGAATAATTAGCAAGAAATAGAGACCATGGAAGCTAGTAGGGAGTAAATGAAGGAAGATACTGAGTTATATTTGATAATAGACAATGAAGGACAAATACTCAAGGATACATAATTGGAACTCTTAGCATTGAACACAAAAGGCAATGGGAATTGGTTTAAGCTCTTCTTTATGATAAAAGATTTACAACCCATTTCATAGGAGGAACATAGGAATGCTACCATGAGTAAATGACACTATGACCTGGTTACTATCCAAATGGTAGGCCTTCATCATGATACAATAAAACAAGAGGTATTACATTATATTGATGTGCTTACCCCCATATTTGTTGATTGAAAAATAGATAATGAATGGATCATTAGGTAAGGGAACTAAAAGGGGTTAGCCTAAACTTCCCCTATTGATTTTGAGAAGCACTAAAAATCCCTTTCCCCTATGTGGAGCTTTCCAAAATCAAAGAGTGGTCTAGTAACCATGAGCTGGACTTTGTCCTCAAACCTTCGCTACACCAAGGAACTCACATCTTTAGAAGCCTTGATGGTAAAATCCCTATCATCCAATTCAAAGAAGGCATTAGGGTACTAATGAACCTATTGAATTGAGCCTTTAGTGTCCCTTTAACTACTTATGTGAATAATATTTGGGTCCCATATGTGCACTTCATGGTCAAGGAAAAACTTACCCCTCTAATTGGAGACTTAATCAGTGTTTTCTTGACTAGAAAATTCAATGCCATCAAAATAAAAAACTCAAGTCAATTATTTACAATGTCCTACCTACTTGATGCCCTTAAAGACTCAACCACCTTCACTAGGATTATGAATTGGTCTATAGAGGGAAAGACAACCATATCACATTACTATTCTAAGATGAACATATTCAAATCTAGGAATCACATGCAATTTATTTATGATTGTGTTTATCTTGCTTTAGTGAAGGCCATCATAGGTGTTTCCATGTCCAGGTTACACCCCTCATCAAGAGATATGTTGAAATGATAGGGGACATATGGTATTATCCTAATTGCATAGTCATTAGGATAGAATGAATCATGACCCAACCTTATAAATTGTTGGTGTATGTTCCAAATAAGCTTACAGAGAAATAAATTGCTTCCTAGTTCATCCATGGCATTGATATAACTTATAAGGAGAAAATAAAATGTCTATTCCACCCCTTTCCATTGAATATTAGGAGAACCATAATAAGAGATTGGAAATAGGTGGAGGTTATATGGGATTCATTTGGATTCCAAATCAATGAAATTGAGATGTGGGACCCAAAGAAAATAGTTGGGCACCATCTAAGGAATAAAAAAATCTCAAATCTAGAATATGCACATCAACTTAGTGTCCATGATACCATATATATTAGGGCTAAGAACTATGAAGAAGTATTGGCTAGGATCCGAGGCCATAACATTAAGCTTGAGCATAGAATGGTTAGGGAAAATAACCCTTTCCAATACCATTTACTATATAGACTATCTATAACAGCCCATGAACAACCTCAGACAAAGCAACCATAGCCCCAACGACATGTTTAGCAAGTTCAGGGTGAATAGGGCAATGCAAAGGAGAATTTTGGAAAAGTAAAGTTAGAAGAGAGACCTAGGGAAGGGCCCCCACCTTCAACACAACCCCAAAGGCCACCTTCCATAATTCAATACATAATCATGATAGCCCTAAAACAAGAAGAGACACTTGAGAGTGACCTCAAGGAAATTGTAGAGTCCTATGATTTTGATAGGGAAGAGGGGCCCATGGAAGACACAGGAAAAGAGATGGTCCCAATAGAATCCCATGAGAAGAGAAAAACATAACTATAACTAGTCCCTATGGGGCCAAATAAGAGACCTAGGTTCAATTTCACTCATCCCATTATTGAATTAAATCTATTCAGTGATGACTTCTCAATCCATAAACTAGTCATTCTTGATTGGTTCATTTATTGGAAGTTGTAAAATATACCCTCTCTTTTGAACTCTTGGGCTATGATGAAGGTTACAGATGTTCAAGTACAATATTATATGAAGCCTTGGATAAGGGCTATAATGAAGGATTGGGAAGAAATAAGAATTATGGTTGTTGAAGGGATAGAAGGTAAGAAGACAGATGCTCTAGGAGCATCTGCTAGCTCAAGTGTGAAAGTCCTAGAACCTCCCTAATTCAAGAAACCAATCACTATTGTCAATTTAAACCCTAAAACAACTAGGTTGGAAAGAAGAATGACTAGGATAGTCATGGTTGGGATAGAGCAATTCACCTTTTATAAGTTGGAACCATTTGTACTAACACCAATGGGTGGCCAGTAGCTTGGTGAGGTTATTATTCATGAGGAAGATGTGGAAAGTCTAATTAAATCCCATTTATGAAAAATTAAGGATGGAGTCCAAGGTATGAAACAAAGGATCCAAAATTTGGAAAGAGAAAAGGAAAACTTGGAAAGATAGGCAATTCTATTAGTGCTAGATACAATAATCAAGATGCTTGAAAAGTCATTTTATGACATATTTAAGGCACTTAAATCAAAAAAATTAAGGCAAGATGCATTAGAAGGGAAATTTGAACTAGCCAAGAGTTTAGTTACCCAGTGGCAAGCCTATGAGTATAGAATATACCAACTCCTCAGTATTCAAGTAAAGTAATAGATCCCAAACTTCAAGAATATTGGTTTGAGACATTTGAGCACAATTATAGGAATTATGATTGACAAAGTCCAGAGTTTAAGTGCATGGCATAAAGTTATGGAAAGGGTCCTAAAAGAAGAGAAGGAATTAATTATAGAATTGAATACATTCTTGGGACCATGCTTATAGATCCTACACAACCCAACACCCTTGGGATCATTAGTGATGAGGAATTCAAGCATATGGCTACCTTGGTAACCCAAGAAATCAAAGAAAAAGGCCAAGACAAATCTAGGGGTGACAATAACAAAGTCTCGGGCATGATACTCAATATAAGGTAAATACTATATGAATTAAGATGTATCAAAGAGACTATTGATAGGAATGACAAAGAATCTGATGACCTGGTAGATCAAGAAGAAGAGCAGATCATGAAGCCTACTATGAACTTGAACTTAATTGATGAACAAATTGAGAGAGTAATGAGCATGCTTTAGTAGATATATCTAGGGGTGCCACCCAACATATTCTATTTTGTAAGGTTTTGTAACATTTTGAAGTAGAATATCCCATTGTAAAGGTGTATGCTAGTTTTTTAGGATATTTTCCTCTAAGTTAGTATTGTTAGGAAAAACAAGTTTATTTTAGAGCTTGTAAGGACAATTGTCCTTATCTTTGTACACTTGCACTTTTTAATTGACTAGTATACTACCTAATCTTTTTATAAAGGCATGCATTACCATTAGTAAAAGGAAGATAGTTTTTAGCATATATATTATATACTTGAAAAAATTAATAAGATCAAGAAATTATGAAAGTATTATCCATTTTGATATATTAATTAATAATATATATTTTCTCTCAGTTGTTAGTAGATGTTTTGAATTTGAATAGTGTCTTTCAATTCTGAGTAGCATTCGTTAATAATAGGGTTTTTTATTTTTGCTTATATTATATTATTTGAAATATCTTAGGTCCTGCTTCATTTCATTTTGCTCTGTATTCATATATGCAATATTTATTTGATTATAGTAGTAAATCCTTAAAATAGACCTAGTTATTACTTGTGATTCTTAAATGCTTTCCCTTGAAGTTTGCCTAATACATAGTGAGATTTGAACTTATGATATGTTGCATTATATATTTGTTAAATGCATATTCAGTTACCATTGATACTTTGTCATAATTTTTAGGACTAAAATTTGCAATCACTCATTTATTTTTTTCTCTACCCTTCTCTTTGATCATTTTTACACCAAGATCACTTTAGTTTTAGCTACATTATAAATATCCATTTAGATTAGTCTATAGCTTAAAATAGGAACATTACTCTATTGATATTTCACCGTAGGTAATAGGATTTTAAAAACTTGCAACTCATGCTCTGAATTTTCTAAATTCTAAAGTGAGAAGTGTTCATTAAACAATTAGAGCACTTGTGGTACATTTAGAAGCATCAATAGGATAGCTCTTGCTGGCACTAGATAGAAGGCCTAAATTCTTTAAATCTTTATTGATATTAGTCTATTTCATCTAAGATCAGTATATCTTTGTGTTTCTAGGTGAATTCTTTACTAAAAAGTGTAAATATCATTGATCTTTATTGTTTCAATTGCACCTTTGTGTTTCCTTTGAAGTTGTTTGAGAGTTTATGCTTGTTTCTAGTAAATTTAGATTCAACTTTGAAAATCCATAGTATCTAAGGTTAGGATGGCGCATTTTGATCAAAGATGGGCATATATTTCATAGATCTAAGTTCCACTAGAATTAGAATTGAAAAAATAGACCATATTTATGTAGTTGGGTGCACCTTTGAGCTAATTAAATCAAATATCAATGTCCTTTGCAAGTTTTCATACCACTTTTACAAAATAAACTCAATGTGCAGGTCTAAATCTTGTTATTCATAAAATTTAACTTGACATATCTTATTTCAAGTAGGATCTTTGAATTCAAGCTAGAATTGATTAATATTAGAAAAAGATCACACTCGTTAACTAGAGAGCCTTTACTTGAACTTAAGGTACACAGAAGATCTAAACATGATAAAGGTAGTTGTAGGAGATCCAAGTCTCTTCCAACTTTACCTCTTCAATTTACCTATGTCTTGGACTTTCATCTAGGTATGGTATGGTGAGGGGATTCTTTAATTAATGTACCAGGGGTAGTTCGTGATCTTCCAAGGAACCTTGAGAAATATCTACCTACATTTAGTCCAGCTTGAATAGTAACTATTAAGGAACACATAAAGTCTTTTGAATATACCTTAAGGCTAATTAATGTTATACATAAGGATGTAGCATCTAGGCTATTTCCTTTCAATTTTAAAGATGTAACTTATGTGTGGTTTTTAAACTTTCCTGATAATTACATCACAAGTTGGAATTATTTTAATAATTTGTTCATTGATCAATTTGGTAAGATTGTCAATCCCAATGTTATTTACCATCAATACACCTTTATTAGAAAGGATACTAGCTAGCTTATTAGGTCATTTAATGATAGATTTAAAAATATGTATAGTAGAACCATAGAGCCTTATAAGCTTGATTATGTTCTAGCTTTAGAGATCTAAAAATATGGAGTAGATCTTATGACCTCTATATTATTGAAGAGATCCATTCTAACTATAACTTCGTTAGCCCAGGCCTATTATGAATTAGTAACCATCAATGATCAAATGCAGCCTCAAGGGAAAATGGCTTACTTAGTCCCAAATGTGAACCCACATTTTCCTGTGATGAGCTTGTTCCCCAACAACAACCAAAATCTTCAAGCATTAAACCAACTTCTAAACCTAAATCAATTGCCCTTAAGTCATGAGGCCCCTATTCAAAATCTAGGATTCTTGAGTAATCCTAATAATGGATTTAATGTAGGTAATCACTAATATTTAGTACCAGTTATAGGTTCTAACAACAATCAGGGGCATAATTTAGAAACTCCAAAAAGTGAGAATGAGTATATCTTGAAAATCATTCACAAATTAAGCATTAACTTCCTTCAATTATAGAAACAAGTAGGAAATACCAGAGAGTACTCTAGTAATAACTTATCATTTCAAAGGTTTAATAGGTCAAACAATAGATTTTAGAATGATAGTATTCATAATAATAAGGCTAATGAACCATCTTCTAGTAATAAGAATATGGACATTAATCTTACTGATATTACATTACTTGAGTATTGTAGGGTACATTGCATAGTTAAGCATATGGAAATTGATTGTATAAAATTTTTCAAAACCTTTAAGGATTTAAAAGAGGATTTGGATACATTTGAAGTGGTCTATAACAAATAAAGTGGTATAGGTTCCTCTAAATCTAAGCCATTTGAGCAAGCCTTCATGGTGGATACCTTTGATTTCCCCTTTCAAGAGGAAAATGAACCTAATGAGATCCTTGAAGAGGTCCAAACCTTTCAAATTTTCTAAAAGAATAATTACCCCTAGAAGAATATAGAATTGAGGTAGCCTTTGAATACCTCAATGCCTCCAAATAAATTTGGAACCCCTCTTGATACCTTTTTAATCAACAATCTAGATCCACCAAAAGGGAGTACTTCTAAAACCATTATTGAGATCCCCACTTCTTCTATTAGAATTGTATATAAAACAGTTGAGGATATGAATAAAATAAAGGCTAATATCAAATTGTGTTAAATCACATAGATTACATAATAGAGGGACCTATTGTTGGAATCCTTCTCAAAGAATCACAACAATCTACCCAAGACTAATCATGCCAATGTGACTATGCATAAAGCCAAAGCTGAGTCTTCTCCTTTTTTGTACACTATCAAGTTTTTGGTAAGAAATTGAATAATTTCTTATTAGATTCAGGAGCATCTATCAATATCATACCTAGAGGTATATGCAAGCAACTTGGTTTAACACCTATAAAGTCAGACAAGGTTGTCACTTAATTAGACAAATCTAAAGTCAAAGTTGTAGGAGAATTATTTAATGTTCATATGCAACTAAAGTTTGAGCCTAGGGTGTAATAATTCATTTATATTCAAGTGGTTGAAATACCTAACATTTATGGAATATTATTGAGCAGAGAATGGACCAAGGCTTTCAATGGTTACATGTCCACAAACTGCCCACATTTATGGCTACCTTGGAAGGGGGTCCCCAATCAAATCAAGGTTGAAAGAGAACCAATAATGAATCATATGACTAATGAGCACCATGTTTTAAATGAGAGGGTCAACATAATTGACTCAGACTTAAGGTATTCACCCTAGAGAATGATAAGTATGTGATCCCAAGAATGCTCATGTTGTTCTTGGATTGTGGAAATTGAATTTTGATGGTGCTAAGTATAGTGATGGATCAGGGGCTGGTGTTGTCTTAAATGATCCTATTAATAAAAAGTATCATGCTTATTATAGACTATAATTAACATGTATTAATAAAATTACTATGAATCCCTTATCCTAGGTTTCTATTTTTCCATAAAAACAAGGTAAAAAACCTACTAGTTTATGGGGATTCAGAACTAATGGTCAACTAGGTAAGAAGTAAATACTGAAGTAAACTTTCAAAATTAAAAATATCATTTCAAGGTATGGGGATTGATTTAATCATTTTATTCCTTCAACATCATTTCCATCCAAAGGGAATAAAACCAAGTTGCTAATGAGTTGGGATTTGCTATCACCAACCTCATGCCCAACCATGATTCTCCCAATTTCAACATTGAGCTGATCCATTATCCTTCAGTGCCTAATAATATTAACCATTTTCAAGTATTTATTGATGATAAATAGATATTGGATTTCATAACCAAATTTGGAGAATTTGAAGCTCACATTGTTGATGAATCTAATGAAAATACTTCTAGAGAGGACAAATTTGATGGCAAAGTCATTTAGTTGAATGCCAACAAAATCCCCAAGGGGATGATTGCTTTGGAATGAATTTTTGATTAAGACAAACTTGCTGAGGAATTTAAGGTTCCCAAGGTAAATGAGAAGGATTATAATGTTATTGATCTTGGCCTTCATGCTCAACCCTGACTGGTAAATGTTGGGAAGGCCTGTACAAACATTAAGAATAAGAAAGCTAAAGAACTCCTTGCCTAATATAGAGATGCCATAGTATGGCCCTATGATGACTTAAATATCATTGATCTAAGGGTCATCACACATACTATACCTCTTAAGGAGAGGTGTAAACCATTTAGGTAGAAACAAAGGTTTATAAACCCTATCTTAGAAATGATGATCTTTAAAGAGGTTAAGAGACTTCTAGATGCTATGATAGTGTTTCCCATTAGAAAATCTACCTAGGTTCCTAATTTGGTGCTATTCAGGAAGAAAAATGGTGAGATTAGAATTTATATAGACTTCATAAACTTGAAAAAAGCATCAGAGAAGGATAATTATCCCCTTCCTTCCCTAGGCCAAGTAATTCAATATATTTTAGGATCAGGTATGATGTCTTTTCTTGATGCATTTTCTAGTTACAACCAAGTTTAGTAAATAGAGAGGACATGATGAAGATAAATTTCACCATAAGGTGGGGAACCTTTGCTGACAAGGGAATTATTTTTGGATTAATCAATGCAACCACCTTCCAAAGAGATATGGGCCATGACTTCCAATACTTAATAGTTAAATTCATAATTATATATATGGATGAATAACAAGTTTTTCTAAAAATAGGGAAGATCACTTCATGCATTTACAACAAGTTTTTGAAACATGGAAAAGGTATGACATTTACTTGAACCATAAGAAGATTATATTTTTTGTGACTACAGAAAATTATTGGTTCATGTTATAATTAAAGATGAGATCTCTATAGATCCTAAAAGAGTGGAGGTCATATCTAGAATTGAACCTTCAAATATTAAAAAAGAGCTAAAGTCATTCTTTGGTAAAATTAATTTTGTAAGAAAGTCTATTTTTGGTTTATCAAAGATAGTCAAACCATTGAATAACATGTTAAATAAAGATGTGAAGGTCACATGGAATGAAGATTATAGAAAGGCATTGAATGATATCAGGAAGGGCATTAGTCAAGCTTCAGTCCTTATAAGTCTTGATTTTTCAAGAGACTTCTACTTCTATTCATTTCGATCTGACCACACTATCTACAATGTTAACTTAGAATATTGAAGGGTGTGACCACCTAATTGCTTTTATGAGCACTAATTTCAAAGATGCTAAGTTAAATTTCTAATTGATTGATAAATAGGAATATGCATTAGTCAAGGTAGTTAAGAAATTTAGGCATTACATCTTTAGAAATAAGGTTCATGTTATCTTACCTGACTTTTCCATGAAACTTATGTTAAGTCATAATGAATTGGGAGAATGTGGAGGTAACTGGATGTCAATCTTGTAGGAATATGACCTATAAATGAAAGTAGAAAAACTAGTTAGGTTCTAAAGTTTGATCTATATGATTGATAATATTAACCCTAAGCTAAGTGTTATGTAGGTGGATCAACAAAACTTTCAAGATAGTGAGTGGTATGATTCAATCATACATTTGTTAATTAATGTTACTTGTCTGATAGGTCTATCTAGGGAGAAAAGAGGGCCCTAAGGTTAAAGGTAGAACATGACTTGATCAAGAATGGGGTCTTGTATAGGAAGAATTTTGAAGGAATCTACCCAAGGTGTGTCTCTCAAGATGAATCCACCCAAATCATGAGTAACTTTCATGAAAAGTTTGGCAATGGACATGCATCTAAGAAGACCACAACTCATAATATTATCAGAGGTGGCTATTATTGGCCAACTATTTTTAAAGATGCCCACAAACATGTGAGGGAATGGTATTCATCCTAAGAAGCCAAAAGTAGTAATGCCTCTACAACTAGTCATGATTAAAAAACCCTTTGCTCAATGGGGGTTAGAATTTATTGGGGTGATCAACCCCAAATCATCTAAAGGTCAGAAGTATGTCCTTAATTCCATAGAATATTGTACTAGGTGGACTAAAGCTATAGCTACTAAATAATGTATAACTAAGGAAGTGACCAAATTCTTAGAATAAAACATCTATACCAAGTTTGGGACTTCATTATCTCTAGTGTGTGACAATGGGTTTGCCTTCACCTCCATAGAGATGATCGAATGGGCTTATGATAATGGAATCACTCTCAATTTTAAATCCAACCATTACACCCAAGGTAATGGAGTCATTGAGTCATCGAATAAGAACCTAATGAAGGCAATCAAGTAGTCTACGTAAGACAAGCCCAAGACTTGGCATAAGCCCCCTAAATTTATACTTTAGGATGATAGGATAAGAATCAAACAAATCTTAAGATTTTCAACATTTTTGTTGGTATACAGATAGGAACCCATATTTTCTATCACTCTCAAGCTTCCTACATATATATTTATGCAAGAATACATGGAGGAGAGACAAGAGGTATCCAATTCTAGATTGATGGATATAATTCAGATGGAAGATGCAAGAGAGAGTTTTTTTTTTTTGATTTTGGTAGGCATCAAACCATAGTCAAGAGATTGTTTGATAAAAGGTCTAAAATCAAGGTGTTTAGACAAAGAGACCTAGTTCTTCTCTAGGATAAAGCATCTGAGCCTAGGGGTAATTATGGTAAATTCACACCCTTATGGATTGACCCATACCAAATTGCAAAAACATTGGGAAACAACACCTTTAAGCTCAAAGATTTACTGGGAGCAAAGTTTACACTACCCACCAATGGACAATACCTAAAACACTACTTCTTTGTTGCTCCTCTTAGGGTCTTCATAGAGTAAAACTGTAAGATGATTAGATTAGTGTAGGTAGGCTAGTTAGTTTATTTACATGTTATTTCCTTCTTGTCCCTTGTTTGTGTATAGGCATATACATACTTATTTTTTTCCGTAGTTGTCTTTCTTTCTTACTTTCTATTGTGTGTTTATTTCTTGTTGCTTGGTTCCTTGATTCCAATAAATTCCTAGGGACAATCTTGAGCTCATAAGTTATGAAATTTTATTGAAAACATGACCCCAATTTAGAAATGAAGCTATGGACCCCATGCATAAGATGACCATGGTTTTAAAACATAAAGCATAGTGTTATATAGTAGAGAAACTGGTAAAGATCAATGGAAAGGACAATCATTTCATTAGACCATAACCATTATCTTGACCTCAAATTGGTTTTAAGAAGACTTGCACTTATGAGATGAAAAATCAAATTATCAAGGTATACCCAAAACTAGCACTTAATTAACATCCTTGCCTGGAATAAGAGTTATAACCATAGGTGATTTTCCAAATAACAAAATTTAACTAAATCCTAAAACTTGGTTATCTTGGTTCTCAATTTTTTAAAAAGAATAAAGATATAAGAAAATATAAAATAGGATACAATGCAAAATCAAAATATTTTTGATACAGGTGATTTTGGTAATATCCACCAAGTCTATGGATGACTGGCTGGCAATGGAACAAGGTCATGAGTGGAGCCAAAGGCATCTCTATCAGGGTTATGGATGCATGGTTGGCAATAGAGCAATGCTTAAGCCTTACCTAAGTTAGAAACATGGTTCATAATGAACATTTTAGCATATTATAAGCCAATGTAAGTTATTGAAGACATGAAAACTAGAATTTGTTTCTTGAACCCCATGGCAAACAATAAGTGGAATCAAAGCACACACATAGTCTAGATATATCTTGGTATTTGACCTAAAACCACAAGTGTAAGGTTTTTCTCAACTATGACCTGGTTTGGATGATGATGTTGATCAAATAAAGTAAATGACCTAATTATTTCTCTGATTAGAGTTTTTGGGTTTGAACATATTGCTATATTTCCCCCTTGAGTCACCATTTGATGGGACCAACATACCCTATTTTTTGAATTAGAACCCATGAGAAACCCTTAGAATAAAAATGGAAATTTCAGCATGTCAAGGACTTTTGTAGAATTAGAAGGTCATCCACTTTGTTAGAAGGCAAGTTTATATGGTTTTGATTTTCTTTAATTTGGAATAATAGTACTAATGAGGTTTATTTGGATTTTAATTGTAGGTTCCATGGTATTTATCCTTAAGAATTTTATATTCCAAAAACCTAGCAAACCCTTGATTCAAATTTGAATAAAGGCAAGAGCCTAAATAGTGGGAACCATTTTAAAATTCATTTATAGAATTAAGTATAAAACATATATTCTAGGCTTAGTCATGTTTTTCTAACACAACTTGACTAGGAAACTTGATCCCCTTTGTTATTTCCCTTTTTTCTAAAGTTCATTATGGCCTAACTAAATGTCATCATGTAGGGTCCTTTTTTATTTTCCATCTTAGCCTAAGACTTTAATAGTAAGGCCCCAACATATTCATTAATACAATCATGACCTTAGTATTAATGCCTTAAGCCTAAGATTTTATTGCCTCCAAAGTCCTAAAATTAACTTCCTTGCACCTTGCATGATCATATAGGTATCACTTTATCATGGACTCTAATCCAATAGAGTGAAGATAACCTAAAATTTAGGTTAAATAACATGCATCTTTGGTGATATAATGATCTACACTTACTAGGACCTGATTAGATGGAGTGAGGCATAATTGAAAAGTCAAAAGGATATAAGAATCACAAAATATGGATGTGGAACCATCACATTTGAGGATTACAAATAAAAGGTGCCACCTGACATGACCACCAATTAAAATCAAGTCCCTAGATCAAGATCCTTTAGCTATCACTTTATTGTAGAATTTGATCTAATGGGGTGAATTAACACTAAGACCTTGGGAAAACCTATAGAAATGCCAAGTGGAATACTTGAATTTGGCACTAAACATTTTAACAAACTTAAAATTGATGTTTCCATGACTACCATTCAAACTTTTGAAAAGATGCACTTGATGCTCACATGACCATAAACTTTAAAGACCATTAAAATGAAAGTTTCACTAGATTAAAATTGACATTCACGTGACTATCATTCAAACATCCAAAAAGACAAACTTGATGCCCATGCGATCATCAACTTTAAGTCTACTAAAATTAAAACTTCACTAGTTTAAACTTGACTCCAATGTGATCATCAATTGACACTTGCAAGGGTGTATTTGACATTTACAAGACCATTAATTTTAACCCAATAAAATATCTTACTTAGTGTTCAAATGACATTCCAAAATTTTATTTTAACTTGGAAATGGTGTTATAATATAAATAAGCACCACATAAGTATAAAAGGACAAAAGTCAAGATCTTGTGGGCTTAAAAATAAAAAGATATAAAATCAAAGTTATAAATCAAATCTAAGACATGTATAAGCTGAAGCCTAGATATCTTCCACCATTAAAGTTCCAAAACCATAAAATCTACATAAAAGTGACCCAAATGAAATCAATTTGTTAAAATTTGATCAAAGGATAACTTAATTATGTCTTTTAGCACAATAAATCTTTCATAAATATCATCTACAATTTGACATGAATAATTATCAATAAATAGAGACCATGGCAGCTAACAGGTAGTAATTAAAGGAAGATACCGATATCTATTTGACAATAGACAATGAGGACCAAATGTTTAAGGATATAAAATTGAACCTCACAGAATTAAAACTCTATGGAATTAGGAATTGGTCTGAGCTTTTCTTCATGATAGAAGAGTTGCAACCCATTTCAAAAGAAGAATAGATGAATGCCACCATGAGTAGGTGACATTGTGACCTGATTACTATCTAAATCATAGGCCTTCATTATGCCATGGTAAAACTAGAGGTATTGCATTATATTGACATCCTTGCCCTCATATTTGTTGATTGAAGAATAGGTAATGAATGGATCATTAGGAAAGGAAAGTCAAAGGGGGTAATGTTCATTTCCTCTATTTCTTTTGAGAATTAATACAAGCTCCATCTCCCCCATGTAGAGATTTACAAAATAAAAAATTGGACTAGTAACCTTGACCTAGACTCTGTCCTCAGACCTTGGCTACACTAATGATCTCACATCTTTAGAAGCCTTGTTAGTAAAATCCCTATCATCCAATTCAAAGAAGGCATTAGGGTAATAATGAACCTATTGAACCAAGCCTTCAATTCCCATTTAACTACTTATGTGAGTAAGATCTAGGTCCATATGTGCAATTCATGGTGGAAGAAAACCTTACCCCTCCAATTAGAGACTTAATCAGTGTTTCCCTAACCAAACAATTCAATGCCATCTAAAAAAGACCTCAAGTCAATTGTTTATTATGTCAAACCTACTTGGTGCCATTCTAGACTAAACCACCTTCCTTGGGATTAGGAATTGGTCCATAGAGGGAAAAACAACCATTTTACATTACTATTCTAAGCTGCACATCTTCAAGTACAGGAATCACATGCTATTTATTTGTGACTACATTTATCCTACTTTAGTGGAGGCCATCATAGGTGTTTTCATGCCTAGGATCCAGCCCCTCACCAATATATTTGTTGAAATGATAAGGGGTGTATGGTATTATCTTGATTATATAGTTAATAGGATAGAAGGAATCATGACCCAACCTGACAGGATGCTAGTGTATGCTCTAAATAAGCTTGCAGAGCAAGAAATTGCTTCCCAACTCATCTGTGGCATTGATAGAAATTGTAAGGAGAAATGAAAAGATCTAATCCACCCCTTCCCCTTGAATATTAGGAGAAAATTAATAAAGGATTGGAAATAAGTGTAGGTTATGTCTACACATAGGGATTTATTTAGCTTCCAACTAGATGAACTCCAGATGTGGGACCCAAATAATGTATTTGGGGACCATTTAAGGGACAAGAATATCTAAAATATAGAATATTAACATCAAATTAGTGTCTATGATGCCATATATATTAGGAATAAGAACTATCAAGAAGTATTGACATGATCCAAGGCCATAACATTAAGTTTGAGCACAATTTGGTTAGGGACAACAAGCCATCTGGGGAAACATGGAAAATACACCCTTTATAATATCAATTACTACTTGAGCCATCTGGGACAACCCATGAGTAACCTCATATAGAGCATCCACTTCCCCAACAATAGGTTGAGCAAGTTTAGGGCAAACAGGATAAAGGGAAGGATAAGGTTGGAGAAGTAAAGCTAGAAGATAGACCTAGGGCCCCCACCTTCAACACTACATCAAAGGCCACCTTCTATAATTAAATACATATGTATGATAGCCATATTAATAGAAGAGACACTGAAAGGTACCCTCAAGGAAATTTTAGAGGCCTATGATTTTGATAAAGAAGAGGGGCCCAAGGAAGACATAAGAAAATAGTTGGTCCCAATAGCATCCCAGGAGAAGAGAAAATCAGAACTAACACTGGTCCCTATGGGACCTAAGAAGAGACCCAAGTTCATCTTCACTCTTCCCACTAGTGAAGTAAATCTATTTAATGATGAGTTCCAAATCCATGGACCAGTCATTCCTAATCGGTTCACCTATGAGAAGTTGCAAAAGATCCCATCTCTTTCTCACTCTTGGGACATGATGAGGGTTACTAATGTTCAAGTACAAAATGATATGAATCCTTGGATAAGGGCTATAATGAAAAAGTAGGAAGAGATAATAACTATGGATGTTGAAGTGCTAGAAGGTAAGAATATAGATGCTTTGGAAGAATCTACTAGCTCAAGTGTGGAGTTCTGAGAACCTCCCCAATTCAAGAAACCAATCACTACTATCCATTTCAACAGTAAAATAGCTAGGTTGAAAAAAATAACAACCAAGATAGTTGTGGTTGGGACAAAGGAATTCACCTTTCAGAAGGTTGAACCATTTGTATGACTAACCCCAGTGGGTGGCCAACACTTGGTGAGGCTACTATTCATGAGAAAGATGTGGAAAGTCTAATTGAATCCCATTCAACATAAGCTAAAGCTGGAGTCCAAGCTATGAAACAAAATATCTATAATTTAGAAAGAGAAAAGGAAAACTTAGAAAAATAAGCAATTCTATCAGTGCCAGATACAATAATTAAATTGCTTGACAAGTCATTTTATGACATGTTTGAGGCACTTAAATCAATGAAACTAAGGCAAGGTGCATTAGAAGGGAAATGTGAACTATCCGAGAGTTTAGTCACCCAATGACAGCGCTTTGAGGATAAAATATCCCAACTCCTCAATATTCAATCAAAAAAATAGATCCCAAACCTTAAGACCATCAGTTTGGGGCATTTGAGCATAATTCTAGGAATTGTGATTGATAATGTTTAGCATTCAAGTGCATGTCATAATGGTATGGAAAGGGTCCTAAAGAAGACAAGGAACTAATTTTAAGAATTGAACAACTTCTTTGGACCATGCTTATAGAGCCTACATAACCCAATACCCTTGAGATCATTAGTGATGAGGAATTCAAGCATATGGCTACTTTGGTAACCTAAGAAATCAGAGGGAAAAGCCAAGAAAAATCTAGGGGTGATAACAACAAAGTCCAAGTTATGATCCTTAGTGTAGAGGAAAGAATAAATGAATCCAAGAGTATCAAAGAGGCCATGGATAGGAATAACAAAGAATTTGATGACCTGGCAGATCAAGAAGAAGAGTAGATCATGAAGCTTGATGTGGACCTACACTTAATTGATGAACAACATGAGATAAAAATGAGCATCCTCTAGTAGCGATAACTAGGGCCCCACCCTCAAATTGAGCATACTCTATTTTGTAAAGTTTTGTAATATTTTGAAGTATAATATCCCATTGTAAAGGCATATGCTAGTTTGTTAACATATTTGCCTCTAGGTTGGTATAAATGGGAAAAACATGTGTATTTTAAATCTTGTAAGGACAATTATCCTTATCTTTGCATACATGTATTTTGTAATTGACTATTATACTATCTAATATTCCTATAAAGCCATGTATTACTATAGTCATATAAAATGAAAAAAATGGTAACTTGAGCATGACTAATGACACCCAACCCATATGTCCCTCTTACATGATCTTATGATGCTCATAGGCTTATTTTCACTAATTCCCAGTCATCCATATCATTTCAGACTTGACCCTAGCTTACCTAAGACCCTTTTTTCATGACCAATCCATCCTACTAGGTCCCATATGCCCAAGACAATAACACCCAACTAGGATAGGAGCATCGATGCCACTGTTGTTTACTTTTGGAATTGTTGTCCAAACTCATTTCGAGCCCCAATGTTCAATTTATTTTTATTCCCCATCCTTCTCCTTATCGGCCTAATATGATCAAATTCAATCCATGACCAATAGATCCCTATAAAATGCCATTCAAAGATCATTTGCAAAGGGTTGAAAAATATCACTCAAGAAAACAAGAATAAAAGTAAGACCACTCAATAAATCTTCCCTATTCTCTACATACAACCAACCTATAAACTTTTAAGTCAATTAAAGTCCTTACACCAGCCCCTAATCATCTCAAACACACCCACTTTTTGCATTTCTTGCATTTTCATTCACTATTACATCAAATACTCTTAAAGGGAGAACTACATATGGCTTGATCCCTCCTCAAAGTATTGGTATATATTCAGTGTGCCCACACACGAGGTGTGAAGCACATCTAGTACATCTTACACACACTAACGTCTTTTCCCTATTTGCCAAAGTTTACATTCAAGTGCATAGAAGACACATACATAGAAAATCAACTCTATAGGGAGTTATGTCAATAGTGAGGATCCAAAATTTGGTACACAGACTCATATTGATCAAGCAAATAAAACCCAAAAAGCTTAGATCTTTTGGACAATAGAGCTAGGGAAGGAATACAACACTGGTGCCACTCCTGTCCACTTTTGACACTTCTATCCAATCAGAAAATGAAAGCTAGAATACTGTTTGTGAGAGTGTCTCAGGCTTGCACACAAATTTCTAGGCCCTATCTTAGTCAAATCATCACAGAATAAGATATGTTTAATTTTCTCTCTCTCACTACTATTTTTAGAAATGCTATAATTACAAATAAATATAAAAAATAAGTAGCTTTAATTTGGAATATTATATATTGTTTTTCTCTTACTCAAACCCTTTTATTATTTAGGAATTAAACACTAATGTTACCAAAAATAATAAATCATTTAATGAACCTGACTTGCTTCATTTGTGCACAAAAACCCTAGAAACCCTAAGGTAAATTCCTAGTTGATTTTTCCCATAAATTTTGGATTTTTTTCTTGAATATTTTAAGCAAAAATTCATCCCAAATTTTAAGATTTAGTATTAAATTTTAAAATAATTTTATTTCAAACCCTGTTTACATCAACTAGCTCCCACTAATTTTCTAATATTAATCTAATAATTTCCTATTTCTTTTTTGCATATCTGAATCAAAAATTTGATTCAAATTCTTAACTTTAATAGTAATATTTAAAATATTTTCATTTCAAACTATAGTTCCATCAACTAGCTTCCAGTAATTTTCTAGTAAATTTTCAATCATTTTATAAATTTTTAGTTACATATTAAAATCAGAAAATTGCTTCAAATTTCAAAAATTTATTGTAATTTCAAAAATAATATTTTCCTCAAAACCCTAGTTGCATCTACTAGGTCCTATTCAATCAAGCATTTTCCAATAATTTTCTAAAATTTTAATTACATATTTAAACATAGAAATTCACTTTCAATTTCAAATTTTCATAGTAAATTCCTCAAATAATCATCTTTCAAATCCTAGTTGCATGTACTAGCTCCTATTCACTTCTTGAGATATCACCTCACATTCTAAAATCAAATTTCAAAAATGGATCTCCCTTATTTAAAATTTTTACTACATTTCTTGCAAATAAAAAAGAGACCATGATTGGTTCTATGATGTACATGAACGATAAAGTTTACCATATGCTAGTACAAATCTTCATTCTTTACATTTCATGCTTACTTTTTATAATATGGGATGATATTACAATATTTATTGCTAAAAATGCATAAGATTTGAATATTCTTTTTGCATACTCTCTCTCATTCATGTGAAACAATGTCCAACTCTATTTTGATAAACATGTTAGAAATATTATGTCACAAATCAAAGATCTATATGTATTCATGCACAATTTCATGCTCTCTACCCTTTTCTCTTTATCTCTCATATGAATTTTTTTTCAAGTTTATCTTGCTACACATATTAGACATATCATATCACATGTCAAATTTCTCTATACATCAATGCACAATTCCATACTCTCTATCCCTTGCTTGTTATCTCTCATGTAGAATGTTATCTATAATCATATTGCTATACAACTTATAACTCCACTTACATGTATTTTATCCCATATACATAGTTTCTACATAGATGTATATGCCTCTTTGGCTACTCTTGCTTCAATGTCATATTACACACAAAGGAAAGAAATCCCTTCTCATCCTTTCCCTGAAGAGGGTGATAGCTATTTTCTCTGTAACTAGATTCATGCCATCACCCCTCCAAAAGGTGAAGTATCCTATACTATTGTTTTTAATGTATATATTTAGCCTATAGCTTCTTTAGACCATCTTTAGAATATGTGTTTACATGTTCAATTGAAAACAACTAGGGTTTGCATTTATGAGACTCTAAGGGATCAAATCACTAGAATGATTAAGTTATTTTCAAAATCATAAATGATGATTCATCTTTTACATGAAAAGATCACAACTTTAGAAAAATAGATTATAATACAAAAGTTTCAATGGCACCCTACTATCAATCATGTATATGCACCTTCACCTAGTCAATTGTTGTAAGCAATGTTACATATGAAAACAAGAAATCACAACAAAGTAATTCTACAACTAGTTATTAAAAAATCATTTAAAGGTCAAATAAGAGTTCAAGTGAGGTACTAAGAGAAATGATTAAATCTAAGTTAATCAAACTATCTCATCTAAATTTAGTGAGAAGATCCAGATATTATTATGCATATCATATAATTTATGGGCATCACATAGATTCATATTTTGCATTGAAACGACATATACAATAGATAATTGCTAATAAGGACCCTATATAATATAAATCAGTCAAGTAATACACAGCGATATAGGAACACATTCACAAATGATAAAATTCAAAAATAGTACAAAAGTGGTTACTAAAGCATAACTCAAAACAACAAAATGATCAAAAAGCAAAATCAGAGCAAAGAATAGTACCAAAAGTATAGGTAAATCATGAAAAAGATGCAAATCTATCTATCCAAAATGAGGCTCAACTTTCAAAGTAGTATGGGTTTGGACAAAAATATCTACAATAATTTGAATATCAAGGTCAAGAGTTGGGAAAACATGCTCAAGGCATCACTACTCTTATTCCAATAGCTAATAATGTTTGTAACCAATGTTTGAGATTTATTGAACATCCTACAACAAATCATTCACAGACACAATTTATCAAAGGAAAATATCTAGATACAACAAAAGTCAACATTAGTATTCTATTGGTTAAAAATCAAGATGATAATGATGAGTGGAGCAACATAGGTTATTATGATTAATAAGATATCAATAATGAATAAAAATATTTAGAGTCATATTCAAAACCATTATCTTTTGCTTCATAATCATGCATGATTACTTTGTTTGATATAAGACACCATCGGTTAGTATCATTTCTTCTTAGTCTTTATTGTACATAGCTTATTTTTAACTTCTTGTACATAGTCTTTATATGATTGATTGTACATAGCTCATAACATTTCAAAAATACAAAAACATTAAAATAACTCAAAATTTCAAAAACATTCAAATATTTCAAAATACAAACACATGCAAATAACTCCAAAACACCAAAAATATTTCAATTTTGCTTTACATTTTTAATATCATGCTAGAGTTACATATGCTATTCTATGTTATTTTTTATCAATTTATCTACATTACCATGCTTCACTTGATCTCTTTTGAGTATGTGTAGTAACATCTAGCTATTTGATCACTTCACTCTACCCATTGAGGGGCATCCTACTTCCACATTCAAGACATACATCGATATACATACCCACTAGGGGCATCTTCAATATGACTCCACCATCCAGGTTATGTCATTACTACACCACACACTCTAGTTATCATGTTGATGTATGTTATTTACTAGCTTACATAGATTACTCTATCAACATAAACTAGTATTTATAACTTGTGTATTTATTTGCATATACCTAGTCTTGTCCTAACATGTCTTGTATACATTCACTTCTTAATTTGATTAGTTAGATACATTTATATTTCTAGTTTATCACATGATTTTTTTCTTGCTTAACATTAGCTTGATGTGATTACATTTCGTAGTTCCTGTTTGTCTCTTATATGTGTTGTAAGACATTTACTATTGTCCTTTTCTTTTATTCATGTGTGTGCTTTAGGATATTTGTCAATATCCCTTACATATACTCTTCTATGTGATTGTGGATTTCACATTAACTTGCTTGTTTCAACTGTATGTGTATGTGGTATTTGAACATGCCTTGTATGCTTTTTTTCTAGTTTGAGTGACATGTGCCTGTGTCCCTTGTTTGCCTAGCCCCTTGTCCACTCCGGTATCCTTATTTCCTTGTGTGCTTATTAATTCTCATTTTTTGCAATGTCATGATCTATATCATGCATTATTCATGTTTTTCTAGTTGTCATGATAGACATCATGATCCATCCCTCCAACTAATAACTAAAAGCTAACAAATAACTAGACTATCATTTCTAGTTCAATACATTGCACATGATTTTACATTGTTATATCTATCTAGGCATACCCCTATTGATCTAACAATCTCTCACTATAACCCATGCTATATCTTGATATATATTATCAATTATCAATGCTATATCATATATTTTACATCTTAAGACACTTACAGGGATTCTTCTTCTAAGGGAAGTCATTACAGGGTACCTATTCCTACCCTTCGAAGAGGAGGCATCAAATAAGGGTTTTGATATAGAGATTAGAGCTCTTATCAATAAAAAAATCTAGTTTTAAAACACGCAAAATAATAACCAGACATCAAACCAATCAGAGTAAACTAGGCAAATAGTCAAGAATCCATAATAACTAGAAGATTTTACCCAAGGCAATAACACCAAGATTGGACTATAGTGTCGGTGGCACTACTGTCCATTTCTAATGCTCCTATCTAAATAGAAAAAAAATTAGATATTCTAGAAATAGATAAAAATGTAAGTTTAGTTACAATTTTGTCAGCTATAGTTTGGACTAGAATCAATAATTTTAGTACAATTTTGTTATAGAATTTAGATATAGTGGGCATCATACGTGGCATGATATATCTCACTTATAGTTTTAGATAAGGCAATTGCTAGAACTTCTATATTAGAATGAATGTTACAAACACCAATGATTGGGGTAATTTATGTAAAATATTTGTTTTCTTTCTTATTGAGTTCACATTACCCAAGCATTCTCAACAATTGCATGCCTTACTCCACCTGCAGGTGATTGACATCATTTTGGTTTGGCTTTCATACAAGCCCAACTTCTGAGTCCCTAAGTTCCTAAGTGGCTTTCACATAAGCTAGATTCTTAGTTTTGGAGTGGCTTTCATATAAGCCTAATCTTGATATTTTGGAATGGCTAAGAGTGGCCTTGTTTCCATCATAAATTTGGATATCCATGCCAACATTGTCAGATCATAATACATTCATGGGTTTCTAGAGCCATATCATATGACACACAATCCTTATCGATATAATTTTATAACTTTACTTCATGGGGAAATGATAGAGCCAAAGGTCTAACTAGTCTTTGTATTATTGAGCCACCTATTTAGAGGGATTAGAAATATATTCCAAACATTGATCAACACATGTAAGACCATCTAGCTTCACTTAGTAGGTGGTGATGGAGATAAAGGGCTAGACTTTGCATTCTTGAGCCACTTTTGGGGAATTGATCACTCAAATCCATTCACAATATTACTCTTGGTGCCATACACATCCAACATTACTCAGCATCACTTAGCATCAAAACAAGTTTTGTATTGGTCCACATACCTGGTGAGGTATATTCATTCTTTTCTATTCCTCTCTTTTACCCAACTTTATACGTTCTTATTTTAGATATAATGTATCCAGTAAAAATTGATCTACTATTTATTTCATCTTATAGATTTATACTTCACAACATGCTCTCTCTATACACACCCAACATCACATAGCTTTATGGGTTTCAACCTTACATGTAAGTTCAAGCACACTTTCTATTTTTCCTTTATCCTTGTATTTCACTTTGTTGCATCACTATAATAAATAAGGGGCAAATGTAGTCATATAAAATGCAAAAATTGG
This sequence comes from Torreya grandis, assembly GCA_037957365.1. Classification (NCBI taxonomy): domain Eukaryota; kingdom Viridiplantae; phylum Streptophyta; class Pinopsida; order Cupressales; family Taxaceae; genus Torreya; species Torreya grandis. The sequence continues at coordinate 2,478,631 of JARHVA010002471.1, read as the reverse complement.
TAAGTTGAGCATGACTAATGACACCTAACCCATAGGTCCCTTTTGCTTTCTCTCATGACCCTCATAGGCTTGTTTTCATTGATTTGAGTCATCTATAGCCTTTCGAACTTGACCCTAGTTGATCTAAGACCCTATTTTCATAACCAATCCATCCCCCCAAGTCTTGTCTACCTAAGACAATAACACCCAACTAGGATAGGAGCATTGGTGCCACTATTGTCTACTTTTAGTGCTATTTTCCAACCTCATTTATGGCCCCAGAGGTCAATTTCTTCTAGTTCCCCATCCTTCTTATTGACCTAATGTGAGAAAATTAAATTCATGACCAATAGATCCTCATAAAATCCCATTAAAAAATCATTTGGAAAGGGTTGGCAAATATCACTCAAGAAAGCAAGAATATAAGGTGTTTTATAATTAGTTGCTTTCACTTTGTCTTGTTTTCTCTACATTTTATATTTTTTGTGTTTTATTTTATTTTGGTTGTTGGCTATTCTTTTATCAATATTTATTTCAATAATTTAAGTATTCATAATTTTGAGGAAAACCACTAAGGATTGTCATTTCATTGTAAATACTCAATTACTTTATATATTCTTACTTGATCATTCTAAAAATATTTTCTTTACTACTTATTCATAAACTAAATATATATGTGTTGTAAAGTATTATTACACTTTAAATTTTTTTATTTAAGACATTCCATTGGTTATTTTATCCATCCCAAAATTCCTTGTTTAATTTATCCATTTATTTATACTGCGCTGGTCAAATAATTCATCCCTTAAATAATTTATCATTATCAAAGGGGTTTACACATACCTGCTTGAGAAATGATTCAACTTAGAATGTAATATCAATTAAATTAGTTCTAATAATATTATATTTGTAACATAATTTTACAAGTAAAACTAACTAGTAATGTCATAAGTGCTAAGCCTATTTTTAACATCCCCTCTCTTTTCTAAAGGTCATGCCATGTTTTCGATTCTGCCATACAGATGACCTAATTTCATGAATTTTTAAAATGTGGTGGGAGCCAACTCAATTGAATTTAATAAAATACACACTTTACATATATTGGTATATATTTAATTACAATATTTGAAATAAATTTTTACTTTTAATGTTAATTAAGTGGTTTTGAATGCATAAGTTGGTTCTAAATAAAATAATTTTCTATATTTATCTTTAATGTTTTGTAGTGGTAGTTTACAGTGTATTTAATGATTCATAATATTAATAGTTTTCTATTTGATCTTAATACAATGCATGGTTAGCCTCGAATTAGACAATCATCATATATTCATGTTGAATTATAACATTTGATCATATTGGAGTGATGAAAATGAATGAGATACACATTCAGTCATTTCTTGTGCAAGTTCATATTTTTAGAGTTAATTTATTATCAGTATTTAAATTTATATTCCATAACATATTTTTTAGGTTCTCTTGATTAGGTTACTTTTATAAGAGAGTTTTCAAATTATATTTTGTATTCTTTATAACAATTGTATTACTATGGCATATCAATTCATGATTAAATTATTTGATGATCTTATAAAATTACAACATTATTTTTGAATATCTAATAAACTTAAAACTGAAGGATCAATCATATAACCTATCAAACATTATCTAAGACCTAAAGGTATTTCATAAGTATTATATGTATCTTATTACCTAGGTGATCCTATTATCATTGACTAGGTTTAAGTTATAGACTTAGATGGATTTACATTGACTATGGTATTAATGTTAATGATCATGTTGGTCAATGTTTTAAGTTAAATAGTAACCATGGTGAGATTTTAAGTTTGAATTAGAGTTTAAGAAGTTTAAATGATGATTCACCATAGATTTGGTGACCAAAAAATAATAATTTGTAGTCTCAAGGTTTAATTTGTTATATTTGATAAGATTATATAAATTTAATTATATGTACTTGCATTGGTTTGAGGATTTCGCATGTGATTTGGTAAATATATCAGTAAATGGATTAATGATCTTATAATTTTTATGTGGTGTAGTTAGTAAGTTGGTAGATATTATGAAACCAATGTGATTTCTACATATCATTTTAGATTTTAAAAAATGGTAGTTATGGTAATATAGAGTGGTAAATTTCTTGATTTTGGTCTCATTTAATTTCAAGCCTACTATGGAAGTGAATATTTAGTTGAAAAAAATCTTGAGAGCTCAAGAAGAATACAGTTAGAGTTTTGAAAAACTATCTTATAGGATTACGAGGTATGTTTCAATCTTTTTATTGATTTGAATATGTAATAGTACTGCAATACTTAGATATTCTATTTTATGCATGGACATGCATATCATTTTGTTTCAATTGTAAAACTATGTTGGTTATGAAGACATGGTTTATATGTTTCAAGAAGATGATGTAATTAGAATTATTTCATTGAAAACATGGAAATAGACTTATTCATTTGGAAATGGTTTCAAATTCATTTTTGAGGTAATATAGTTTGATCTGATTCTCTTGGTATTTTGATTCTCGAATAAGATTTAAGTATTCAATGGTTTTTCGCACAATCTTCTACTTTTATCATGCATGCATTCATTTTCTAGGTATAGATATTAGTTGGTTCATTTTGTTGATAAAATTAGGTGATGGTTTTCAGAGAAGACTTGTTTGTAGTCTTTATCATGAAAAATAAAAAATTTCGAAGTGATAGGGTTATATGAACACAATTTTTGTTATTTATCATAGGCATAAGCTATTTTTGATAATGTTATTTCAATTTAAAATATATTAAATATTTGAAGTTTGATTTTATTTGTTGTTAAGAAATTTCAAGGACTTTTTTTATTTCATTTTGTGTGCATTTTGGTTTGAATAGATTTATCTCATGGTTCATATGTGCAAATGTGTGATTAATTTTTATATGTATATGGGAAAAATTAAAAAACTATTGAATAACCTATAGATAGTCATGATTTATGTGCAAATAATCGATTTTTGGTTTTATGATTTCTTTGTAAAAATAATCAATCAAATTCATCTCTTGGGTTTTGAAGATGTTTTGATGATATATAGTTATGATGTTGTTTCAAAGACATTTTAATGATTTTCTTAAGAGTATATACAATGATTAAAAATTATGAAAAGGGATTACTCTGTGCATAGTAATTTTGATAGCATCATCCACAACGTACATCCACATATTAAAATCAATTTTTACTCTATTCCACCTTGGCTCATCTTATTTATTCAAATCTGAATTTTACATGTACTACATTCAATCTTGACTAGTATTTCTGTTTGCTTTCTTGTTTGATTCAAATTTTTCAAAAATAGAGATCTAAAATTTCTTCTTTAGTCCTCAAAATCCGTAAGATTGAAAAATAACAATACACACACTATATCCCATGGGTTCTTTTGATGAGGTCTACCTCCAAGAATCACAATCCTCTTTTGTTGGTCTTTTGTTGATCAATGATTCTATTCTTGATTAAGAACAATGAGATTACTTTCATTCATTCAATTTGGCAGAATTACAATGCCTACATTACCACTATTGAGCTAAATCTGATAACAAGGAGAATAAATATATTACGAATATTATTAGATCCTATCTATACTATTTACAAACCAAGCCATGGTAAATCTGGTATTCCATAATTTATAGCAAATTATTTTACTAAATTTAAGATGATTGGGTGAATTATCTACTACATTTATTTAAGGATTTAATACCATTTCAATAGATGTCCATTGAATACTGGATTTTTCCTTTAATTAGGTAGCATTGATGCCACTTTATGAGTGTAAACCTACATCTGGGACACAATAACTTCAAATCGACACCCTGGTAGATTTTTTGTATCAAAGAACAATGTTTTATATACTTACTAAATGCATTCATAACACATTTCAAACTTTATGTGGATTCTATCAAATTACTGAGTACATTCATAAATTGTCGAGTCGAATCCTAAAATAGATTGCATTATGGTGACATTCAGCTTAGATATTTGAATCAGACTCAACCTTATGATGAAACGTCAATAAAAGATCAAGCTAATTCTCTCAGAATTATATATAACCTATTAATTCATCAAAATTTGATCATCAACCTAGTTGTCCTTATGCTTAATCATTAATTATTTCAGAAATGAATACAACTATAAAATCGATCTGTTTACAAACAACGAATGAAACTTTACAGTAGTCAATGGTGATCGATAGTTGAACGGCTCACCTGGTGTAAGAGTCTAGTTCTATTGACTCGACCAATTTTGCATTATTGAATATCACTGCCAACATTCAAAAAGATAATAATGACTGTCTTGTTTAGATATCATTATTTGCACTATAATCTTAAATCCAATTACAGAGGATTTTATCCATGTATTTGCAAGATACAGTCAAATTAATGAAAACCCGATTTTAGATTTTATAAACAATATATAGAAAACTACGGTGACTTCAAGATTCCAAGGTTCTTTCAAGCATCTCACAACATTATCTTTCCATGTAAGTCTGGAAAATTGATACAAATTAACCAGAGATTATTCAGCTCTGAATAAATCTCTAAATGATACATGGCAGAGACTCATCTTACCATTTTAGAATGAATTCTGCCAAACACTTTACCCAAGATTTGGCATCATTATAATTTTGATCAAATAAAAACATCATTGTAGGCTCATTCAACTCCTGAGGAATCTAATATTAATGACTAACAATACCCAAATTTTTATCTCGATAGATTATTTATCACAAATCTTTGAATCTATGAGGATGACTATTATACGCAAACTTTAAGACTGATCATGAATCATTCAAATAATGTTGAATAGAATAAATAAATAGTAAATAAAAATATCTTACTCATTTACATGGATTAATAAGCTCTTTGAACTATCATTTTCTTTTTTTATTTGATCAATATTTACAATTCCACAGACATAAGTCTAGAGGTCCTGTTAATTCTTTCTTTTCTCCACTAGAAATCTTCATTATCGATTCCAAAACTTGTTATTCTCCTACCATACAAACCTACACGTCTCTGATTATTTTACAATTACAAGCAATTTACTCTTATTCTTGTCTCATGACTTTATTTAGTTCCTATTTTCTTGATTTGAATCTTATCAACTCACATCTAAACTTGTCTTAGTCCTAACTAACCAGAGATTATTCAGCTCTGAATAAATCTCTAAATGATACATGGCAGAGACTCATCTTACCATTTTAGAATGAATTCTGCCAAACACTTTACCCAAGATTTGGCATCATTATAATTTTGATAAAATAAAAACATCATTGTAGGCTCATTCAACTCCTCAGGAAACTAATATTAATGACTAACAATACCCAAATTTTTATCTCGATAGATTATTTATCACAAATCTTTGAATCTATGAGGATGACTATTATACGCAAACTTTAAGACTGATCATGAATCATTCAAATAATGTTGAATAGAATAAATAAATAGTAAATAAAAATATCTTACTCATTTACATGGATTAATAAGCTCTTTGAACTATCATTTTCTTTTTTTATTTGATTAATATTTACAATTCCACAGACATAAGTCTAGAGGTCCTGTTAATTCTTTCTTTTCTCCACTACAAATCTTCATTATCGATTCCAAAACTTGTTATTCTCCTACTATACAAACCTACAAGTCTCTGATTATTTTACAATTACAAGCAATTTACTCTTATTCTTGTCTCATGACTTTATTTAGTTCCTATTTTCTTGATTTGAATCTTATCAACTCACATCTAAACTTGTCTTAGTCCTAACTCATCCTTCTTATTTTATGACTTTAAACTAACATTAGCTCTATTACTATGTTGGACTAGGAATTAAAAGATGAATAACATAGTTTTAATGTTTACAAACATATTGACAAGTGGATAACATCTATTTACCACTCTTAAGCTCTCGATAAACCATTAAAAACATTGCTATAACCACAAAACTGTGGAGCTATGTCATGACCAAGTATTAATTTGTATATTTACATATGAACAATGAATAATCATTTGATGCTCCTGCATCAAATTTTTAGTCATTGTTGACATGGGAAATGACTGGTTTAGTTACTATTTTGAATATTGCATGATTTAGTGGTTTTGATTTGCAATTTATTACGGTTTTAATAGTTTATAGATTTTGTTGAAGTGTGTTATATTTAAATTACATTTAAATCATGGAAATCGTGGTAGGGTATGATAAATTATGGTTAATTTTTTTTTCTCATTATTGTAATTTTGAAATTTTATTGGAATGAATATTGTTTTAATGACAAAATCAAAATTAGTGTAAGTTTTAAATATTGGAAAAATCACATGTTTGTGTGATATATAAATAACATATGTTTGTTTGATATAAATATATGAAATTCATTAAGGTTGGGATTATATCAATTTGAATTCATATATTTACTTTTTCATTTCAGTCCTTGCTAGCATTTAGTAATGATTGTGATTTGGTTGATTTTGAGGATTCTAAACATATGACATACTTTTTTAAAACATTATTATATATACATGAAATGAAATTTTAGTATATATAGTTTGGTCTTAAATAATATTTTTATTTATTTTAGTATATTAAGATGTCTGGTTGAACCCCAAATTTGAATTATTTTGGTAAAGATGCTTGGGGTCATGGTGATTATTAAAAGGTGAAAAAACTCTTTCATGGGATGGTTATCAATGATAAATATTTGGTGGGGTTAGGGATACTCACACTTTTCCTAGGCCATTTAATCATGGAATCCAAGTTTATATCCATTTTGATGATATCAATCATACTTTTTGTAATGTTATTAATTTGTAAACCTACTATTTCTTTATCCTTTTGAGGTAATATAGGTTTGAGAAGAGAATATGGGAGATATCATCCTCATGGATGAGGTACCCTAAGTGAGTCTTCTAAACACATACATATTGATGTTCAATCTAGTCAAAATAATACTATAATACCTCTACATTTTGATAATGTACTTGACATAAATACAAAATTACACCCTCATTATCTTATGCCACTCAATACTACACTTTCATGATCCTGAAAATAGACTTGAACATTGTACCAAATTATCTCTTAATTGGGTTGTACCACTTGTACCTAAACCTTATAGACCTACCCCATCCAATGCAAAATATTATAGCAACCCTATAGCTTCACCCTTGGTAACAAGAATGGTTTAAAATATCAAATTGGAAGTGGATGATGTTAAAGGAAATAAGTTGATCAATTTTCCTTCCACTTCAATGGAGTACACTGAGTATTTGATAGATAAAGGTGCACCTTTGATAGAACTTATTTTAGATTCTCATGATATGAAAATTATTGTTTAAGTTATGTTTTGATTGATACTTGCTACTTTGATTAACTCTTGGTGGCACTTTGATAATTCAGTATGTGGACATATATAGATGATTTTGGTGGTTTTGATAGACATGACATTACTTTTGTATAGAATTAAATATTTAATTTATTGAAATTTTATAGAAATGCTCATGGTATTCAACATTTTAAGTATTTAATTTTATAGATGTCATGTTTATTAAATTTTTATTTTGATTGTATTCTTATGAGTCGTGGGACCTCACCCATTAAAGTTATTTTTGATTTTTGATTTAATTGATTTGATATTTAGACTTTATTAAATCTAAGTTTAAAAGTTTGAGTTTGGCTAACTAATTAAATTTTAAAAGTGTATTGAAGTTAGCAATAACTAACTAACAAGTTAGTAATAGCTTATTTTATAACTATCTCTAAGAGATAATTTTATAAACAAATCAAAGACACAACACAAGAGGAGGAACATAACATGTACTGAAGATATCTAAAGTTATTAAATATTTATCTTACTTCTCTCTCTATGAAAATAATGTCTAAGATTAAATAGTTATTTTTAGATAGATCAGACAATACATTCTCTAATGGTTAAGTAACCTACTAGTTTAACATAGTTATATCCATGTTTCTTATTTGGTTTATAAATAGATTATCTAAAGTCTATCAAACCTAATATCTTTTAATGATTGGAGCTACATAGTCTAATTTGGATTTTAAGGTTTTTATGGAGATTAAAACCCTAGGTTGTTAAAGGGTTAGAACAATAAATTAGGGGAAAAATAAATAATAAATACAAACATTGATTTGTAAAATAATTGACCTAATTGATTATTTAAAAATAGAAATAAACTATAAAAAGATGTATTTAGTAGTAAACCAATTCAGACAAATGAATGAAAGGCTAGAAACTAGAACACAAGTTGCTTAGAGTGTCATCAACTAGAATCAAGACTCAGAACCTCTCCTAAATAGAAGTGCAATCTTTTGGATAATAGTGTACTATGCTAGTGTCCACAAGGTTACAATAGTGTCATCTTACAAAAAATAGTATGAACTTCTAGATATGACTTCATATGAGTATAATATGATTGTGCCTATGTGGATAAAGGCTAATTCATTATTTGTGACATGTTTTTGACTAATTTGGAAGTAAAACCCTAGACCTCTATGTTGTTAGCGTATTTGAGGAGAAAAAGTAGAAAAAATGTGATGTTAGATGGATAGGCTATATTTGACCTAATCACCTTATTGTGTTGATATTTTCCTACATATCAATACCTCAAGAAAGGCTCAAACCTAATGTGGTTTTCCCAAATCTAAATGTTGGTGCAAGTGCAAATGAATTCTAGTATGAGTGCTAGCTTGAGTGCTTTGAGTGTGATTTGAGACTATAAATCTGAGTAATATATGTTTAGGATTATTGTAGATGGCTGTATGTAGAAGTAGGTCAGAATAGGAATCAATGAACTTGATTTTCACAATTTATTTCTAAGCTTATTTATGTGTATTTGCATCTAATTTCCATCTAGTGGGTAAAGGGATAAAAGTGGTATCTATATAATAATTTTGTACCTTTTAGGATGTAATGTGTCTTGACAAATGGAAATATGTCCATTGGAAGATAAAATAGGCAAGCGACAATAATGTTATACCTAGGTCACTAGCACAGTGCATTAGTGTCGAAGTAGACAAATTTAGTGTACTAGGGGCTTGAATGCCTACGAGATGGTCTATGACTATTTTTAGTACATTTGGATATGGTTTATAATTGTACTACATTTGGATAAGGATCTAAAGAGGCCCTAATAATGGTCTAATGATAAGATAAGGATATAGTGGTCTCAAGTGACACTCATTTCACTCAAGTGACATTTTATATGATTAAATTCCCCCCTTCTCCCACCCCCCCATTTATTTTATAAATTTATCATAGAAAAATGACAAGGATAAAGTAAAAAGAATCATACCTAGACTTACTTGTGAGGTGAAGCCCATGAATCTAGGTATGAGTTTGTGAAGCGTGATCTATTATGTATCTTATAAATGAAACATGGATGAATCATTCCTTACTTAAGGAATATCAAAATTAAAGACAATATTTATTAAATAGATAAGAGAGAGAGTAAAAAAATGAATACACAACATTAGTAATGCAACCAATACAAAAAACTAGTGACAACCTATGTGTGTAGGTAGTGATCAAATCAATTAATATCTTTGAATAAATTGATGGATTTCTCAATCCCCATGTGTGGGTAGCTTAATAACCCAATTTGGTTTTGACTCCATAATTTACCATCCTTGTTTAATAGATCATAATCCATGAATAAATTAGATTGGACTAACGACTTGTATAAGCCTCCTATGTAGGTGTCTCAAGAACTCAAGTATATTATAACTCCATCATTTCCTACCCATATATATTAAATTCTTCTATGATTGAAATTATGTAATTTCATCATATTCTATATGATGGATCTTGGCCATTTGGGAGATCTAAAATATAAAACAATTCAAGGGCCACTCAAACATTCAAGAATGTAGCTTGAAGACTACTCAAAAATGCCAACTAATGTAGATGGAATAAACCATTAGTTTGGTATGAAACCTACTGAATATGGTGTTTGAATTATATAACATGGATAATTACATGGATTTTTCCATTCCATCTAATCAAATGGTGTATAAGTGATCAAATATAAATAATGTGCCATGCATATGCCCCCAATTCGAATATCTATGCATATGGATTCTGGATTAAGTTATAGTAATATGTATCTAAGCATATCTAAAACTAAAATGAGAGTGACCATGCCATGCATCATGCACTAATTTTATCAAAGGAGAATGTTTTTGTGAAAAATTAAAAATAAACTGAGCGTAACCTATAATATGTGACTAAAGATGTGTAAACCTGAACTTTACATTCTATAATTTTCTAGATAGTCTATATTTTCCTATTTCTAGGGATACTAAATAGTAGTATGATCCATTGGATACTTATTCATTATGCTAGTTTCCTCTGTGTTGTGTTAGTGTCCTTCTATGCCAAACTGAAAATAATATGTGTCTTATTTTTTTCAACTATGTTTTCCTGATTTTGAGATCTGTTATCTATGTATACATGTTAAAAATTGTGTAATGAGTACACCCAAATGGCCTGGTCTGTATGAAAATCTTTTGTGAATGCCTCCTTTTTTGAGGGGATTTTTTAAACATGTGAAATAATTGTACGTAGAATAAAAGATATGCATCATGTGTGTTACACTCAAAATATTTGATATTTACAAAATAAACCAATATAATTTGTATACATGATATCTAAATGCAAAATTAATTGAGTATAGGTTGACAATGTATGATTTATGTTAGATCTAGCATTCACAAGGTTTTCAAGATAGATGTAACTTGTAATCATGTATATGAACAACAACTCTGAGTATAATCTATGTAAAATACTTAAGGGATGGGGCATAATGTCCATAAAATTACCCAAGAAGAAAGGGGAGATGCATGAGGTCCATCATGGCATCAAAAATTGAGAGTGTGAAAGCAAAAAGTAAGAGAAAAGTGTCATAGCCATGATGCATACATGAAATCATACATACAAACAAATAAGGAACACAAATTAGGCCAAGGAGTAACAATAAAATAAACATGAGCACATGTCACTAAGTATGAGAAAGTAATACATGCAAGGACATGTTCATAAGTCCACATACATAAATAACAAGTAATTTTGGATTAGATCCATATATAATTACAAATTCAAATATATGCATACACAATTAGGAAAGCATACATATAATGAAAATAAGTGGCTTAGGTCCCTGAAACAGTGTCATCAAGTGTGTGTAAGAGTAAAGAGACACATTCAAATCTAAACTAGGAAAGCTAAAAATAAAAGTATGCATGAACATGTGGTATACATATATATAAGATCAAATATGTACATAAACTGAGTCTATATTAGTAGTTGGCAAAAAATTAATGTATTATAGAATGATATAATGTAATAAAGTGGAATTTGTGTATAAGATGCCCCCAATGAGCAAATGTATCAATGTTGAATCTATTTATATGTGTATGTGTCCCCAATGGGTAGATAGTACAAAATTTGGATCTGTGTGATGTAACTAAGTCTTGTAAGAATATTAGAACACTTGAAGAGAACAAGTGAATCATGTATGTATGATAAAATTGAACTACACTAACATACATAACATATGTACTACTTATAAAATATAAGGAATGTGAATATGACAATGTATAAAATCTACATTTTTGTATTTTTTGAGAAATGTTTGAATGTTTTATTATTTTGAACATATTATATTATTTTTTAATCTTTTCTAAGTATAATATATATACAAGAGGAGACATACTACCATCTAACGAGTCTTATAAGAAACTTGTAGTTAATGTGTCAAGTATCAAAAGAGAGGAAGAGTGATTGTGTGTGTTATGCAATAAGGTATCTAAGATCAGATAATCGGATGTATAGAGTGATCTATAACTATAACTATATGTGGAGTGGGGCTATGAATCTATGGAGTTGATTGAATATGCCTATTAACTATGGAGCACTTGGGAACCCATCTAGTAGAATAAACTATAACTAGAGTGGATGTTCTATGTTGTAACATTGATATGTGTGGTAACTATGTAGATAGAGGCTCTATAGAATCCACAACATGTCTCTAATATGTAGGTATCTCTAATAAATGTCTTTGTGGTAGAGTATGCATACATGGTAATGTTGTAGGAGTAGACCTCACCTAAATTTGTGGCCCAACTAATAGTTGGGGTGTGATAACGAACTTTCTGTTTGGATTTGTAACTAGTGACTACTATATAACTGGTTGTGGAATAGGTAGATGATACTCATATTATAACCACTAGATTAACATGTATATATTTGATACATCTATGTATGATGGATGGATTAGATCTAAGATTTTACATCTAAAACTTACCCAATAACATGTCAAATGTGTTGGCACTAGGTACGATAATTAACATGGTGGCTACATGTGTTGGCCCAACTTGTAATGGAAGTACAATATTCTTAATGTAACATTGGACATATGAACAGTAAAGCCATGAATAATTAGATATATTTAATAAATAACTTTATTTGAATATCCTAAGATATGTGAAAGTGTAATACTACACATATAGATGTTTAACCTGTTGTCAACCATGACACTCTAAATAGGATGATGATCAATGCAGGCTCATACAAAGGGTGTGTATAAATTTATGTCATCATCAACTATCTCATACTTTGAGAAAGTGATGATATGTCTAGTTGTTACTCTTGTATGATACACATCGATGATATTATGTAGTGTGTCATGTGTATGAGTATGATAAGATGTTGGTGGTGGATATGCTTGATATGTATAATGAACACCTGAAGTTCATGTTATCTCACTAGGTGTATGTTTTTGGAATGGATCTAAAAATATTTTCATTCTTTTTTATTTCATTGGTTGTACTTTAGCTGTCTCTATAAAAATTCTCACATCAATAATATTGACATCTATCAAATTTTGTATCTTATATCGTAAGTTGATTCACCCATTTGTAGTATGTCTAGGGGCCTTGTGATAATCAAAAACTGCATTAGAATCATAATTATTTAGATGAGGTATATTCATATCAACCTATTTGATAGGATTGAGAGATATTAAGTTGCATTCCAAGAGTTGTTGGATAACATGTGTTAGTAATTCAGGAAGATTAATAAAAGGTCTCCTTAGAGGAATTGATAAAACCATGTGAGGAGTTGGCTCTGAGACTACATTAACTATTGTCTATTGATCATTCTTATTTTTAGTGGGACTCACCTTATATGGGGGCTTATTGAAACTCTTACTAGTTGAATCTGATCTGGTTGTGCACTTTAAGTTTACTATAGAGAGAAGCTTGACTTCCCTCCTTTTCACTGTATGGCATAGATCTATGAATGTTGGAAACTTATTTAATAGAATATCTTCATGTAATGTCCATAATAAAATTAATTTTAATATGTCATTTAGTTCTCTATCTGCCATGAGGCTAGTCATCTTTATTAATATAGTTTTATATCACAAGATATATTTGGCTATTAGCTAATTATATTTTTCTTTAGTTGAGAAACTTGAGCATAGGAAAGCTTATCACTAATGTTGATCAAAAAGTGTTCCAAAACAATATCTACTAGTGGATTGAATGTTGTGATGGACTGACTAGGAAGATCAACTAACCATTGTAACATATTGTGTTTTAAATTATGAGGTAACAACTTAGTGAGGAGACAATCATTGAAACATAGTCCAAACATGATACATGAAAAACATGTAAATGATACTCTAGTTCACCCTTACCATCATAAAAATTAAGCTTGGGTAACACAAATTTGGATGGAAAAAAGTTTTAGCTATACGTTTTGTCAGATGTGTATGTATAAGAACATGAGAATCCAAGGCATGAGATGGACTAGTGGTACTCTACTCAAGATGTAACACCTTGGATTGTAGATAATAAATCTCATTCATAATGGATTGTACATCTAGAGAGGAGGAATGTATATTATTCATAGGAGGTATTTCCACTAGCGATGGTTGCATAGTTATAGTAGGTTATAGTAGAATCTAAATTTCCCCCTTAGTAGGTGTAACTATATTAGCATATGTGGGGTTAGAATATTGACCAACAATGGATTTTTTAATATCTTCATGTATAATAAAAATAAGGTCATCTTGCATATATGAATTCATGGATATGAAATTTTACAATTGGCTCTTATAAGTCTCATCAAATTAGTTATTTAATTTTGACATTGTAGTTTTGAATGTAGGAAAATAAAATGTTATATATGTTGAATTTTTTAAGAAAGTTTAATGTATGAGAGATTAAAAATAAAATAATAAATTAGACCTAATATTTTAGAATTAATGTTTAAGCATATAAAATAGAAGGATACAAACCCTAAGAGCATCTAGGTTTAGGGTTTGGGTAATATTCAAAGTAAGTCAGGTTTACCAAATAATTTAACTTTTAAGGGATTTAAGGAGTTTATAACCTTAGGTTGTTTAAGGGCTAGAACAATAAATCAAGGAAGAAATATGCAATAAATACAACCATTGATTTATACAATAATTAATTATTCTAAAAATAATAATGAACTATAAAAATTTGTACTTAGATATAAATTGACTCAGATGAAAGAATGAAAGGCTAGAAACTAGTACAAAAGTTGCTTAGAGTGTCATCAAATGAAATTAAGAATCAGAACCTTTCCAAAATAGAATTATGGTCCATTTGATATTAGCACACCATGATAGTGTCATCAGGAGTTTAAAAGTGTCCTCTTATAAAAAATAGTATGAACTTCTGGATATGGCTTCATCTCAGTCTAATATGCTTGTGCCTATGCAGACAAATACTGAATCATTATTTATGACCTATTTTTGATTGGTTTGAAAATGAAACCCTAGACCTCCATGTTTTGAGGTTATTTAAGGAGAAAAATTAAAAAAGTGTGATGTTAGATGGATAGGATGGATGTGACCTCAAAAGTCCACTGTGTTATGATTTGCCTACATACTAATACCTTGAGAGGGGATCAATCCTGATGTAGTTCTCCCAAATCTAAGTGCTGGTGTAAGTGCAAGTGAATTCTATTATGAGTTATTTGAGTGTGATTTGACACTAAAAATATAAGTAATATGAACTTAAGATATATATATATATATATATATATATATATATATATATATATATATATATATATATATATATATATATATATATATATATATATATATATATATATATGACCTTGATTTGCACAACTTATTTTTGAGCTTGTTTGT
This sequence comes from Torreya grandis, assembly GCA_037957365.1. Lineage (NCBI taxonomy): Eukaryota > Viridiplantae > Streptophyta > Pinopsida > Cupressales > Taxaceae > Torreya > Torreya grandis. The sequence continues at coordinate 2,463,418 of JARHVA010002471.1, read as the reverse complement.
GTATTTGTATCTAATTTCCATCTAGTGGGTAAAGGGATAAAAGTGGTGTATATATAATAATCTAATGCTTGTCTAGATGTGGAATAGGTCTAGATTGACCTGTAGGTGTTTTGAGAAATGGAAATATGTTAATTGGAGGATAAAAGAGATAAATTATAGTAGTGCAATTCCTAGGTCACTAGCATAGTGTGCTAGTGTCTAAAGGGTCATGTTAGTTTCGAAGTGGTAGAATTTGGTACATAGGGGGCCTAAATTCCTAAGAGATGGTATGAGACTATTTTTGGTACATCTAGGGATGTGTTAGCCCTTTACAAAAGTTGGATAATAATTTAAAGAGGCCCTAAGATATATCTAAGGCCAAGCTAAGGATAGGGTAGTCTCAAGTGACACTCATTGCACTCAAGTGATATTTTATATGACTACACAGTCATATGAGTAGAATCTCATGTAGTTGAACTAAAAAATGATGAGTAACTCACTTTGTGTGACATTTTTTGATCTCTCAATTGTAAATAATTATCTTTTGAATACCATTTGTTTTATTTAATATGGGTTCTCAAATAAATTTCTCCAAATTTCTACTACGGTGACTATTTTTAAACTTACATTTTTTTCTATTTTCTTTATTATATTTATAATTCATTTTAATTTTAATTTCTTTCTTAGATTAGAATAAATTTTTGAATCCATTTATTTATCATTTCTTATTTTGATTTCCTTTTGCCTATTTTTTGGTTTCAGTTTCATGTATTATTTTTGGTTAGTTTATTTTCTTTAATTTAAATTTTTGATTTTTTTTTTAGTTTTAATTTTCATTATTTTTAATCCTTTTATAATTAAGACCTTTTTTTGTGCATTTCTTTTATTTTTTTAAATATTAAATATTTGATTCAATTATATAGTTTGATTCAATTAGAGACAATAAAGTTATATTTAGATAGATTTATGTATGTTATTATATAAGTATTTTTTAATTAATAACTAGTCTTTTATTTTAAGTTTAAATCTTTCCATCTATTAACATTAAATTAGATTAAGTTAATTTTTTTGTATCTTTTTTATATGTTGTTTCTTAATTGGTTATAGTTTATAGATTAGTTGTTTCTTAATAATTAGCTTGATTGAGTTCCTTAATTATGTTCTTTTAAGTTTTCATCTTTTTGTTTGGTCTTCATTTTTAGTTATTTTCTTTATCATTTAGTTCTTTTAGGTTCTTTTATTTGGATCTATTTTAAGTTGAAATAGATATTAAAGAGTTATAAGTAATTGATTAAAATATAATTACAAAAGATCAAAGATCTTACCTCCAAGAGACTATCTAGTTCATAATCTTCCTCTATCAGATAGGTTAGATTACATAATTATAATATGATTCCTTATTTTATATTCAAGTGATATTTGATTTAGAAATATAATTTAATCATTGTATAATATTTGACTTACTCTTTTTTCTTAGATCATTTAAAATACCCCTTTTGTGCATATTTGGAATTAATTGTATTCCTTAGACCCTTATGATTAGACTAGTAGGGTTACACCTTAACCTTTATGATAAATGAAAGGGTTAATTTATTTATGTGACATTTTTCACCATCGATAGATATGTTTTTAGATGTGTACATAACTATTTTATATATTTCAAACCTATGTAATCCATAATGTTTAAGAGACATGTTTATGCAATCCTTAGTATTTAAAAGACTATATTTGTAGACTGAATAATGTTATTATAAAATTTGATTGAAATATTATTAATATATAAAAATATAAAAAAAAAAATAGACTTAGCATGTAACTATATATTATTAGCTCACAATGAATATATAACTTACAACAATTTAAGAACCCATGAACCTAAAAAACCATAATCACAAGTTAAATAATTAATTATATTTAAGTGTTAACTTTAAATTGTAGAAACTATAGACAAAGGAATTATGATTTATCATAGAAAACTTCTTTCTAATCCTAAATTATATATGTCATTTGTCTCTACAACTAATTTAATGTCAACATTTCACTCAAAATTCTAGTAGTGATAAATCATGATGAAATCACTCCTTGATATCAATGCATAATTTTATAAGGTATCACACTCATTTAAATTCTGTCCTAACCAATCATATTTCAAATAAATGAAACATAGATAACTCAACATAAGTCTAATGAGTAATGCAAAAAACCCATAAATATGTTGAAGTTATAAATAATGATTTATTTTCTCAATCTATGTCAATATTTAATTATAAAAACCCCTTGACCATGAAACTCTAAACCTCAAAAATTTATAATCAGATATCAAAAAATAAAAGTTATACCCATTTAATATAACCTACACAAAAACATTAAATTTTAATGAAATAAGTCCTCAAGAAAGGTCATCAAAAACCTCACAATTTAGTCTATATAATGTGGTGTCAAAATTTGTAATATATAATCTCTGAATTTTATTTTATCAATTCTTGATCTAAACATCAATCACTCAAAATATAGATATCCAAAAATATTGGCTCATTCTACATGTCCAATCCTCAATGCTTAAATAATTTATACTAACATCTTTTTAATGGTATGATGGGATACAATAAAATATGTTCCATCCTTAGTGGTCATTATGGGTAGTCTCTAAGCAACACATATAGGATAAATCCTCACAAATTTGTAATCACTTGAATAAAATATGCAATGCACCATGATATGCCTATATAAAAATCAAATATATCTATAATAACATAAATTCTAAACCCATAATATACATCAACCATTATTTACAAGTAATGTGTCAAACCTATAACTAGATGTTGAAATATAATTAATCACAAATGATTAGTCCTGACACCAAACATCTCATCACAATGACAATAATCAAATATCAATAAATGTGTTACCTATGCATGTGCTACAATTATCCATGAATAGGTACTCAATAAAACATAAGTCATGTGAAAAAAATCCATCAAGTGTAAAAGTACCTAAGTCAAAATCTAGTGACTCAAAAAAGTGTTAAATTTTGTGAATCTAATTATAATAACCCATCAATAAAAAACTCACATCCATAATCATCTACAAGTCAAGTATATACTCACAATATAAAATTAAAAAAATAATAAAAAGAGATAAACATAGATGTGTGACTATGGTATCACCACAATTAGTAACAATTAAAACTATAACTAAAAATTATAAAAACTTTGGATAATTTCTATAAATGGATGGTCTACTACATCAAATCACTAACTAATAAATACTTTTAAGATTGAAATATTCTTATCATTTTACATATATCAAATGCAAGTGTAAACCCTTTGTACATGAACCCTAGAAAATAAAGTAGTTTGAATTAAAAATTCAAAAAATAATATAAATAATATATAAATATACATAACTCAAATATGTCCTTTCAAATTTTCATCATAAATATATATAAATATGTCCTTTTGAGTTTTCAACTTAGTGGAAAGAGTTTTTACTTTTCTATTTCATATTTTAAAATTTCAACTCAAGCATACAAAAAAGGTCCTCCTAATATTCCTTACCAAAACAATAAGAAGAGGAAAATTTCCAATCTATATAAATTCAATTACACAAAATAATTACATAAAAATTACATTACTCATATTATTAAAATAAAAAACCAATAGGACCATGATCCTCTTCTAATCCATATCCATCATCCTAAGTGAAAATAATAATCTCATTTCTCAATATCCATATCAAAACTCCCATTAATAATATCATCCTCCTTAATTTCCAAATCATAATGGATAACTAAATAACTAATTTAACATAGGTGGAAGAAAAATCAAAATTATTAATAGGAGACTATAAATCACTAAAAAATAAATGAATAAAAAATAAGTGTGTACCAACATCATCTATGGGAATGATGTACCACTTTGTGATCTAATACATAATAATTTTGTCATTGAGTATATCAATATATTTTTGGATAACATCAATATGAAATAAAAAAGGAACAAAAATATCTATAAAATATGACAGTGATTAGTAAGATCCACAATGATAAGATGATTATCATGATAGGAATAAATACTTGTAATGCCCCACATTGAGACCCTTATTTTGTGATCATGGGATTCATGATCATTTTTGATACTATATTATAGAATTATACATTTTTTATTAATAAACTCTAAGTTTGAGCCATGGATTATTATATGCTGAGACATTTAAGTAGATACGTATACGATTAACATAATCATGAGAATGTAATTATGTATGATAATTTTATTTGTTTATGAAATCTTATATTTCCATTCAACATGATGATGTGGCACTTAAATTATTTAATTTTAATGAATATGTCATGATGGACTATGATGTTACTTATATATATAATTGATTATTAGGATTATGGATTCACTTTGTTATACCATAGAAATATTGTGATGGATGTAGTTTTATGTGCATATGAGAGGAGAATAAATATATAATTATACCAAAGTTTAGATGAGATGGTATGGGTTTTCATTTAGTGCATCGAGGTGGTATTTTAATTCAACACAACATAGTAAGAGCAACAAAATCATACATACACCTTGCATATTACAAAGTGAAAAGCACCTTCATCTCTTGGGAAGATTAGTAAATTATAATTAAATGTAAAAGGACATGTTACATAATATTATATATGAACACATGGTCATAAATAGGGAAGAATTAAATACAAGGGTTTATGGCATGTGAATATTTTAAATATGATATGGAAACGCATAAAGATAAGAAAAGTTAGAATGTTTTTGATTTTAATAAAAAAATATAACTGATCAATAAGTGGGCATCAAACTATAGGCCAGCGATCAAAATAATAAATGGAGAAACCAAAATTATAAATAAATAATAGTCAAAATCCATAATTGGTTAGAGAATTAAAGAATTACATAATATTATGAGAAAATCTCTCATAAAGTATCACGAGTCGATCCCAAATCACTCATGATGCACCCTTTAAGGATTACACTCAATAAAATTTATGTGTTGATGATTATTTTGAAGAGAAAGTGTCATTAAAGTTATAAAAATTAAAATATTAGGTGTATATACAAATCAATTTTAAATTCATGTGCATTATATTTGATAATGATACATGATAGGTTTGTTGATCTTACATTTTGCTAAACAAATGATTAAGTTTTACACATTCACAAATCTCTTTTTTGAGGCTCTATTTTTCAATCTCAAGAAACTTTTGAGTGTGAAGGAAGGATAATATTATATAGTTTTAAAATGCACTTGAATATTCATTATAATATTTTTTGGATAATCACTTATTAGTGCACACTTTTCCACATACTATTATTAGAGAACATTATTATTCAAGATATTGACTTGACTATATTCAACTATGAATTGTAAAACCCTATCTTTAAGATTATTTTTTATAAAATTATAGTTTCAAGTACACTCATTCTTATAGTTAAATACTCTCAAAAAATATCCCTAACCTCTTTCATATCTATATACTACCATAGAGAGATAGTGGTTGAGAAAAGAATTATGTTCCAAGATAATTAATATTACAATGGAAAATTTAGGATAGAAATTTTTAATCTAAAAATGCAATACCTATGGTAAATTCTTGTGACATTTTTATTTAAACATTTCATTGACTTAAAGTATATATTTTATTTTGGTTGTATTTATTATGGTAGATACAATGCTTTTGGAGTATATTTATTCACTTGAATAAGTAGTAAATCACTTGACATCACCAACTATAATAATAGTTTTAGGATTTAGCTCCCCAAACAATACTAGAACTAGATTCACATAAGTAGGTTGACCTCACCCTTTGAGATGAATACCTACTCTATGAGAACATTTCCATGACATAGTTGGTTAGGGAACCCCTTGTACAATCTCCAACTATCTAGTAATGCGTTCATACTAGAAATTCTCATAAATCCTTAGAAACTAATCATGAAAATAATAGATAACATAAATATTCCATAATTATATGGAATATTTTATTCACGTAAAAAATGTATAAGGATTCCAAATAATATAGTTATCTTGTTAAACTTATCCAATAAAACTTGGCACTCCATAGTATTATCACCTAAGGGACATGAGTTAATGATGCATCTCTCCGTAAAAATATTTAATATGCCCACTCTTTACAAGGATGAATCAATAAAACTAAAAATTTAGAATTAATTTACATCAGGTGTTATACTTGACCTTACTTATTATTAGTGTAGAGTTTTATCTTATAGGATTTATCAACATGGTTCATTATGATTTATTATGGTATTAGAGGCCATTTATGTCATTTGGGAAGATTAGTCCCAAATTCACTAGAATGTGGGGTTTCACTCTCTTTCCCACCTATATATGTACATATATCCCTTTGTATTCAATATCCAAAGTCGATGAATATTTTGGATTTATCCATTTTGATTTGTCTCATGTAATTCTCTTTTATGAATTCAATTTGCTACAACTCTTTGGTTTTGTGCAATCACTTCTTATATCATGTGCCCATTCAACCTTCAAATGATGATATGGTATTAGATCTACCTATGGTAAATGTTTTTCTGGTTATTCATTGCTAGCATTCTATGAAATCTTGAGATTTATTACGTAAACAAGATCATAGATCAATATTTTTTCATTAAGATCTATCCATTTATTTTATCATATATTTGATTGATTTGTAATGTTGGTATATGGAATCTCTTTGGAGATATAATTTTCTTAAAATTTGACTAAATTCACTACAACTTGAAATAAGGCATTTTTTGCTTGAGGGAACATGTTTTCCATCACATTGTCTTTTTTGTGGCTTCCTAGTTTAGATCCAATTTTTCATTCTCATGCCTAATTTTCCATCCTCATACTCAAGATATTACTTATCTCAAACCATAGTGTACCTCCAAATATTTTTTATAGGTTTGGTTCACCTTGGTCTCATCTTTCTGTATCATTTTGAATTTTTGAATGTAGTTATGAAATGCAAAAGTTATGATGTTTTTAATAATTGCTACTCAAAAATACCAAATCTTATAATTTGGAGATTTTTACTGAAGTTGCTTCCAAAACAATCTAAGTCTATTCATGTTTTACCTAATTTTTTTTAATCTTATTATTATTTTTTTAAAATAGCTTGATTTAAAGCAAGGGTAAATAGGCTAATTTTCTTTTAATGCACAAGTAATGTATAATAAAATTGTCAAGTTTAGTATTGTTAGAGGATATTTTTTTATTATTTTTATAAAACAATATTTTGTGGGAAATATTTAAAAATAAAGTGTTATCCATTTTTTCACTTTCTCACATTATACTTGATTCTTTGGATGCATTATTGGCTAAGTTTGATGTCCTCCCTTATTTTAAAAAGACAAACTTTTCTAACACATGCATTGATTGCTTTAGATGCAATATCGACTGACTATGACATCCTTTGAGTGTGCATTTGAAACATTTAGGGGGTTCAACATTTCATAATTTAGGGGAGTGTAGTGTACTTTTTTGGTCTCTCATTACATTCTAGTTGCATTTTCATTTCTATAACAACTTCAACTTTCACTACTACTAAATCTCATTTATGCACAATTATAATCAAGTTCAATCAATGCAATAACTCCCTTTAACTATCATGAATGGAAAACCAAGATGAAAATGATTTTAAGGAGTAAGTGTTTTTATAGGATAACTATGGGCAATTAAATTAGACCTATCATAGATGCATAGGCAGTTAAGTGGTATAACCATAGTGATGAATCCTATAGGCTATTATGTATTTCTGTAGCACCTAATATTTTATTTCACTTAGAGCCTACCAAAAAACCTCATGATGTATGGACCATCATAGGTAAATTATTTTGGGATCAAGATGTGATTAGAGGTCACAAGCTTGAGAATACGCTCATTAGCCTATGTCCTAGTAACTTTGACACCCTTTAGGATTTATTCACTAAATTTAAGTCCTTTAGATTATAGTTGAAATAATGTGCAATAAAGAAAGTAGATGACCAAATTATTATTTATATACTCTATAAACTAGGTCCTAACTATTCAGTCTTTATTTTTAATTTTCATGCCACTAAAATTGATTTAGGCACTACACGGAAAATTACCTCTTCATATTCTTTCATTTATAACTTAACTAGGGAGTAAGACTATTTGACCTAGATGGGTACAATGAAATCCAAAAAACCTCAAGCCCTAATTGTTGGGAATGGGAAAGCAAAGAATTCCAACAAAGAAAAGAAGAATAAGGATTAAGAGAAGAAGAAAGAATCAACCTCTACTAAAACCAAAACTAAATCCTTATTTTCCAATGGAAAACATAAGATTAAGTGAACCTACTATAAGAAAAATGGGCATGATGAAAATGAATGCATGAAGAAGCAAATAGATTAACTAACTCATCTCCTAGATAAGAACAATATAGGT
>JARHVA010002471.1:2410000-2450000 GCA_037957365.1 Torreya grandis | reverse complement strand
ATGACTATGTGGAACATCAATATTATGCCAAATATGTATGTAATATACTTATATAGTTCAAATATAAGAGTAGTTACAACTATTATCAGCTAATAAGAAAATGGTTACATCAGTTCATCTTCTAGGATGGATGATGGTTGATGAACCCCTTGTAGTATGTGGTTGAGGTGAGTCAACATGTAAATGTGCTATGGAGTCCAAGATTCAATGATGCACATGAAACTATGAGCTATATCATACGACTATGATACATGTTGGGATATAAGTTGTAAAGAGTGTATAAGTCAATGATCTAGTATAGAACTTGTGTGATGTGCATGTCTATGAGGCATGCAGGTCTACGATGTATGGCATGGAACTAAAAAGTGTGTGAGGCTATGAATTATAACATAGAACTATGAGGTTCAATATACTATAGGCATGAGTGGCACATAAGTTGGTGAGCAAGAACAAGACTTATGTGGCATCCAATATTGAAAGTTGGGGAGTGTGTAATAATAAGTGTGTAGTGTGGAGTGCATTGGGGTTAGTGTGCAAAAATTTATGATATGGAATGGGACTTGTGCATATTATTATAATAATAAAGAAAAGAATGCATAATATTAAGTTAGAGGTATATGCCCTACATATTATAATGAATAAGGAGTAATTTCAGCTATATAGGGAATATGCATAGATCATTTTCCCTTTCTTGAATATTAATGGTATCCATTGCATTAGGGCATAATTCTAAAAATTGCACCTAAAGTTAACATTAAGTGTACCACTTGTCTTGATCAACATATTTACCAACCATGACCACTAAAAAAATTTGATGTGTGCCATGGTGGGTGCATGTGTTTATCACTTTGATGATATGTTCCTTCTCTAAAGGGTGTAAGTGTTCAGGATCCAAATCATAAGGATGTTGTGTCATTATTAGATAAATGAATAATAAAGTATAAGGCTTTATAAGTTCCATGTTGAAGAGTGGGTGCATGTCCAAGTATTGAGGTAGATCAAGAATGAAGGCATTCTCACTCGATGCATACAAAATAGTGTAAAGACCATAGCCCATAGGATTGATCTTATGGTGTGGACATTTGAAGCACTCCTTCTAAATTTGCAACAAAAATTTATCACCAAATTAGATTGCATGAGGTGTGTGACATGTGTCATGTCACTCCTTGTACTTATCTTGATTATGAGAGAGAATCTCAAGTAATTAGGGGTGAATGGTAATCATAGATCATCCATTACCTACTCAGTGGTACATGTCACTCTAAAAATAAGAGAGATAAAAGACAATAAATCAAACTTAAATCATCTCATTACATGATAAAAAAGGATTTCAATAAAAAAATAACTATGAAGGAATCTATCTAGTAAGTGTTTCAAAAGAAGAGGCTCAGGAAATCCTGGATAACTTACATCAAAAGATTATTAGTGGACATCCCTCTGGAAATATTACAATCCATAATAATTTTAAGATGGGATATTACTATTCCATAATATTTAAGGATGAATTTAATCACATCAAGACCTACCATGATTGCCAGGTGTTTGGTAAGAGACAAGTGATTGATGTTATACCTTTGTATCTAGTCATTGAACGCTACCCTTTTGCCCAAAGGGGGTTGATTTTATTAGACTGATAAACCCAAATTACTCAATAGGACATAGGTTTGTCATCATACCTATTTATTATTGCATCATATGGACATAAAATATAGTAATAAATAATTTTAGGGAAATTAAAGTCATTAAATTCCTAGAACAAAATATTTTGATCAAGTTTCACACTCCTATTTCCTTAGTTTGTGACAATGGTAAATTTTTTCAATATTTTAAATTTACAGAATGGGATTATGAAAATAAAATCATAATTTGGTTTGGTAAGAGACAAGTGATTGATGTTATACCTTTGTATTTAGTCATTCAACGCTACCCTTTTGCCCAAAGGGGGTTGATTTTATTAGACTGATAAACCCAAATTACTCAATAGGACATAGGTTTGTCATCATACCTATTGATTATTGCATCATATGGACATAAAATATAGTAATAAATAATTTTAGGGAAATTAAAGTCATTAAATTCCTAGAACAAAATATTTTGATCAAGTTTCACACTCCTATTTCCTTAGTTTGTGACAATGGTAAATTTTTTCAATATTTTAAATCTACAGAATGGGATTATGAAAATAAAATCATAATTTGGTTATCTTCAAACTAATATCTCCAAGGCACAAGAAAGCTCTCAAAATTTCACTTTTCCTATTTGTGTATGGACAGTAACTAGTCTTCCCCATTACTCTAAAAATACCAATGTACGAATTCATGCAAAACTATATGGTTGAAGAGGAAATAGTTCAATCTATAATACTTAAATAGTCCAATTATAAGATGAAATAATTAAAGCACTACATAATTTCAACAAATATTAGGGTATAATCAAATAGTGGTTTGACAAAAGATTTAATATCAAAGTCTTTAGGATATCAGACCTAGTGATTTTATGGGATAAACACATGAAAATAAGGGACAACATTATAATTTCACTCTTTTATGGATTTAACCTTATCGAATATCATAAATCCTATGTAATAATTCCTTCTAGATGCAAGACCTTCAATGTCAAGACCTCACTTTTCTAGTCAATATATAGTTTTTGAAGCACTAATTCATAGTTGCTCCAAATAAAGATGCATAGAGTGAATTGTAAGTAAAAATTTAGAATAGAATTATATTAAATTTCCAACTTTATAGATTAAATTTATTACTTTCCATATTAGATTTACTAATTTCTAAATTTTACTTTTAGTAGATTAGTTATTATGTTTTATAGTTTAGTTCCTTAAAATTATAGAGTAGATATACCAATTTATTATACTGAAATATTAATATATGCCAAAATAGGGGGATGATATACAATAATAAAAAGTAGTTCTCATAATAATTTATTTTTATACTACAATATTATATAGGATTGAGTTATGTATTGTGACCGAACTCAGTTCTACTTGGGTTGAATAGATTTTTTGGACTTTTAGATCTAATCTGATATATTCATATAAATTTTAGAAAGTTTTTCATCTCAAAAGGCTCAATGCACTAAAATACATGTCAAACATTGGATGAGAAATAACAAATATAGAATTGAAGACACACTAACAATGATGTATTGACACAAATAATTTTTTTCTTATATGTACACCTAGTCAATGGTGGTTGCCAACCTTTTTATATCTATGTTTCAAAAAAAAGGAATTCATAAAAAAATATAGAGGATATGTGATTCAAGAAATATCTACTAGGATATGGGCACCTAATTAACATTAGATCAAGTATTTGAGTGGAATCATAAGTATCTTTGTTGGGGATATGGATGCATGACTAGAAGCAAAGTAATTACCATGCTTCCCTTATTGTTTTATTATGAAATAAGAAATTCAAAATGAAACCTATAGTTTTTATCCATGACTTGGTCAAAATTATCATTTTAAGAAAGAATTAATGTCATGAGAACCACACACTCAAGCCTAAGGAATGAAAGGTTTAATATGTTGCAATAATAAGTAAGAGTCTATTTCAAGGTCTAGTATGTTTATTCGAGTCTAGGGAGGGTTAAAGTTTTGTTATGATATATTCATAAAATTTTGGGTTATAAAGATACATAGGAGTATTTTACCCTATGATTTTCTATTTTTTTTTCCTTAACACACACACACCCCCCATTTTAAAATTCTAAATGAGACACATCATTATTGGAATCGTATATGTAGGGCACCCTATAGAAGTCCATAATATGATGTTATTAATTAAAAGTATAAGATTATTTCCATGAGTCTAAATTTATAGAAACCTGAATCATGAAAATGAATCCTTAAATGATAACTTTAAGTTATATTGAATGTTGGATTTTCATAAATTCTTTTCAAAATTTACACTTTGATTTATTGACTAATGGAATTATTATATTTTTTATTAATGTTCCTATATATTCTCTATGATCATAGGACCATCAGCTAAAGACTTGATTATTCACCCATGATCAGAAATCACCTTTATTACTAGGGATTTTGATAGGTGTCACTATCACATCACCCATATCTTTTAGATTTCTCAAAAGTTTTTATGTCTTCGCATGACCCTGAGCTTCTAAATATTGATAGGTGGCATTATGACATTACACAAAGCCTTTAAATTTCAAAATAAATTATAAGTCCTTTGATTCCTTGAAATATGAAAATATGTCATATGATGTGTTCTTGTGAACCTAAGATCATAAAGACTTTAAAAAAGATTGTCAATCAACTAATATGTCTAAAATTTAGGATTCCAATAGTTATAAGCTTCTGAGTTGATGAACGTTAAACACTTTATGGGTTTTCATCAAATGGAACTTTGGAAGGATTAACACACTCTAATGGTCTATGGTCTAATGCTTTCAAGCTTTTTATCTCTGAATGGGTGATACTTGGAATGTTTTCAATCAATCACAACTCCTAAGTATACAAAATCAAGGCTTAAAGTCCAATAGCCCTGTGGTCCCAAGTCTCCAAGCCTGCAGGTTTCTGAGATCATGCCACATGTCATCATTTTGTTATCTAAAACCCTTTGAGCCATGCATAGTTCTAATATTGGAATCAACCATGGCTCTAAGCATTTGAGTTCCTATCAGACCAAGATTGCTCCACATGGCTTGATCATGTTAATTCGAAGCCCTAGAGTGTACAAAATAGAATTAAAAATCTAAAGAGATGTTTAAACAAGGATAAGATAAATTCCATAATCTAAAGGGAACACAAACAAAGTACACATAAATAAGGTTGATAGTAAAGCAAAAGAGTTAGTGAATGAAGAAGTGACATCAGTCTCAAATAGGATTAATAGACATGCAAAGTTAAAAAAATATTACAATTTGAAAAGTAGGTGAACCCATCAAAGTTAACTAGCACATTCAAATAAAAATGGGAATTAAATAATACATTCATTACCGTACATTGATGACACACAAATGCATTCAAGAATCATGATTAGGAGCAATATATGTAAAATCTATTCAAAAGAAATTCATTTTTCCATTACTCTCTTGATCAATCATTACATGTTTGGGCTCTCATGTACTCATAAATACCTACTTTTCCTAGTAAGAAAGTGAATAATTAACCAACCAATCTGAAATATAACTTAAAACATTCAAGTTGAAATAATTGCCTCCTATTAAAATTAGGGTCATACTATAGTTCTTTCCACATACTCGTTCATTAGGTGGTAAGAATATACAAATATCATGTTTGAGAAAAGTTCCCTAGATTTAAAATTCCTTCACTACTCAGCATTATGGAATGAATTGGAATATATTATGCCATATTATTCCCAAGAATAAATTTATTTAGATGATTAGTACATAGAATAAATACTTCTTATTAAAGAAAGGCCTCCATTAAGTAACAACAAAACTAGAGGTAATGCCTTCCATAGACCTACTAAAATTTTTATTTATGAATGAAACATGTTATGTGGATTTCCTAAAAATTAATAAAATTAAAAGCATTACCACTTATATATCTACTAGGGTATTTGAAACGTATCTTAGAATTTTAGTCCCTGAGGCTGCATATAACCAGGTATCGACTGGTGTTTGGCTTGAGAAAAATACCATATAAGGAAATTTATAGGAATTATTGATCAAGGGATAGAGGATGAACCCAAAAGGGGCTATTTCATCTAATTATATTATAAATTTTATACCGAGAATCAAGATAACTATGGCTCTCCTAAACTAATTATATGGGTTAATCAACATTGCATATGTACAGGTTAAATGGGTCTCACTATTGGATGTTATTTTGACATATGATAAAATATTCACCCTAGGAGAGATCAGAAGTGTTAGGTTGAAGACATAAATGTTTCGTATTAATCAGAGGCCAACTGATGGTAGTTTTAATATGATGTCCTATTTACTAGATGTGTTATTAGGTACTATTTATAAGACCCACTATGGAAACCATGAACAAAATACCTATAAAATAAGATTAGATAAGATCATTCTTCTATCTTAATATACAGGTACAATAAAGAAATTTAGAAAACATGTGATGAGGTTTAACCCCATGTGTTTAAGGTAATTTGTGAAAATTCAATGCTTAAGCTATTTTACAACATAAAGATAACCATTATCAAAATGGGGGACTATTGGTATTAACCCTATGTCATTGTTATTAGGATAGAGGGCACATAGACATCACTTATATTACTACCACACCATATTCCATAAACAAACATTAGAGCAAGAAACAATATTTTAAATTTATAATAACACTAATGAACAACTATGTCATAAAAACTTGGCCTGTTACTTTAAAGATCCTTTAAGCATTGGAAAAATACAATATGTGATTAGGTCACATTTCATCCAAGATGACAAGGCTAGGACCTACTAAAATTTTAATGTGGCACTCTTCAGGGAGTAGGATCCAAAAAGTAAGATAAGGGGATACATCTAATATATTATGGAGAGTAAAAAAGGTGAAAATATCATATGGCCATCAAGAACATGATCATGATGTTATCTTTATAAATGCATTAAATGACATATATGTATGGACTAAGATGATGAATAAACTAATGTCTATGATTTGGGCTTAGGTAATTTAATATGATCTTGAGATGACACAAGAAAAGGCAAAAAGTGTATAGAACCACTAGTGGCCTCCAATTTAGTCACAAGATTCACAAGTGCATGATCAACCCCCCTCTCCTACATAAGATAAAATACATGGGAAAGAATCAGAATCAAGCAACCATAGGTAATCCAACCCTCAAATTATAAGATAAATTCTTAGAGGCCTTCCAAGTCCTTAATTCCCCTCTACACCTATAATTAATATCACTCAAGATTTGGGGATGGCCAAAATAATGGATAAATATACACCTCCTTTAGGAGAGTAGAGGAAGATCACATTTATAATGATACTACTTCCACCTTTTATAACAATTACTCTGGTTAGTCTCCGTGAGTCTATTCAAGCTTATTTTCTAACTATTCTAATCACTATTGATTCTCCTAAGTCTCTTCTAATATTTTCACCACCATCCACAACAATCAATGAGGATACCTCTCCTCAAGCTCTCCCTACCATACCAACTCCAATCACCTTCTCTCCCACGACCATTATCACACCAACCATCCCTTCACCACCACCTATAGTGGTGCCTTCCACTATTGCTTCTCCTTCAACTGTTTCACCATCTCATTGACCTTATACTCCCCCTATCTTCACTTAGAAAAAGAAACCTAGGGTCCCCTCCACTTATTATAAGGGAAATCAAATAAAATAAATTCCATCACTTGGTCTTCCCACTATAGAATATGAAGCCAAAGAAGAGGATAAAAATAAAGCAAAAGAAATAGAAGTAGAGGAAAAAGAACACTAACAAGTAATATATTTAGTTGAGTAACCATATGATTATGAGGAAGAGGATGTGGAAGCATTAAATGGATCAAAACTAGGAATGAGTGAAGAAGCACCTCCAAATAATGAATAAGCTAAATTGGGGAAATAAAAATGCATGAGTCGCAGAAGCCAATAGGTAGAAGAAATCCCAGTTGAAAGCTTATATCAATAAGTCCTCATAGGTGAATAGAGACAAAGTATTAATTAGGTAGTTTCTTCCATTATTTCATCTGTTGTTACTATAGAAATTATAGATGTAGATTTACCTTCAGATGTTCCTAGAAGTTTTGTATCCATTTTCTTTCATGTATCCATCTATTCTTTCTCCTTTAATTCAAATAAAGAGTCCAAAAAAAGGTGTTTATTTTCAAAGAAAGGTCAATGTTTCCACCTATAACCCTAAAAGTCCACCAATACTTAGGATATAGTCAGCGAAATTATATCTCCCAATGCCCCATTTATTATCTATGCCATAAACTATCAGGATTAGGGAAAGGACCCCAAAATTAATCAAATTTCTAGCTCAATTCACCCCAATATGAGAACCATCACCATGGGGGAGAGTTCTTCATTAACCTCTCTAGTTCCACATCCAAATAAGTTAATTCTTATCATACCCAATAATAAAAACCCCTCTAGTTACTCCTCTACCTTCTACATCCCAATACCAAGGTCTAGATGAAGAATCAGGGGAACACATAGTTCCCCAATGGGTAAAGGAGATTCAGGGTGCAAGGGATGAGAGACATAACTTAGTTCTAAAATAATTACCTATAGTATTTACTCAATTTTATAAGAAGAGAGGGAATATATATATGTTGAGGAAGAGGAAATATTTGAATCTAAATACTAGGTAGGAAGTGGAAATTGAACAAAGGGATAACTTGTTCCCCTTATCGAAGAAGCCCAAGAAGAATCTCAATGATCCCACTGAGTATAATGAATATTTTTATTTTTATTTTTTATTTTATAGTGATGACATGAAGGAAATATATGAGATCAAAGAGGAATCGTTCAAAATGTTATAGTAGAGGCAAATCATTCAGGCTTCTCAAGAAATATTTGATGATGTGCAAACTGTAGCCACCAAGCTGTACAACATTTTCAATAATATTAGGACCCCTAGGGAAATAAACTAGTATAATAGAGAAAATATCACTAAGTTTTGGCATTAGATAAAATAACTATAAAATAGGTTTTATTTCTTAGTTCAATGTTATAGAACCAATGCATTCAACTAATTGAACTTGATGACCAACATGGATGCATCCTGATGCGTAAATTATGTAATTATGAGAAGGGATTATTCATTCAATTGCCATAATCAAATGAAGACATTGAAACAACATTTTAATAAACATGAAAGTGAGGCCTTCAAAATTTTAGTAGATATGAGGGTCACTAAAATGATCATTCTTATAGGTGTGCTTGTTAATAGGTAAAATTTTAAAAACCTCCTCCTTAAAGCTACCAACAACTTCAAGGAGGAAGTTAAATAAACCATATATAGAACCAATAAATATGTTTTACAATTGGCTAATTCTTCCAAAGACATGGTATTAAGAGATGAAACTCTTGGTGTAGAATTTAATATTTTGGAAGCTAAACAAATAAGGTTAATGATTGAGGCTATAAAAATCTTTAAATATTTCCTACTTAATTTTTATATCATAAATAAAGAGTTAAATACCACACATGCATTATTTGAATAACTCAAGGTAAAAGAGGAAGCTTATTCATCAGGTTCTAGTACTTAATTGGACTTTAGTGTTTTTAAAATAATTAGGGTGTCCAATTTTTTGGATTCATGATCTTGCAAACTCTAACAAACACTATTTTAAACCTTCAAGGACCTTTGGTGGTTACTTCAAATATAACTACAATTACTTCACCAACCTATTTAGCTAGCAGTATCACATTGACAACTTGATAAAAATAGCTATGTATTTACATGTTCTGATCAAGTTGGAACTTTATTTCCTAACTTATTTTATTCACATGTATATTATATTTTTAGTTGAAGAATCTGTTCTATATGAAACCATTATACATGTTTAACTTGTAGGATTTAAAATATCCTATTTTATTTTTAGACTTATAAAATTATACAACACTTGAGATATGAGGCCTTACCCATCCCAAACCTATATAAATTTGTTACCTCCTAGTCCCAAAGGGGAAAAATTTTGGCTATTGAAATTAATAGGAAATTCTGAGAAGTTCTATTAAATTTATTTTGATGTGCAAATCTTGATTCTTCTCCAATTTTTTGGACTATGTGGGACATGATATCATTCTCTTATCTTATTTTTTTGATATGTACGAGTTACTTTTTATAATACAATTATTCAATTTAATCTATATATGATTTGAATGCCTTTTACATGTTGATTATAATCCCCCTTTGTATATGTGCAATACCAATGTAGAAAACACAAAAAAAATTAATCGAAGTTTTTGTGTTTTATTTCCACTTGATTTATAATTTTGTTTTATTTTTGGTATGTTATATGATATTTTATTAGACATTGATATTCTAATTTATTATCTAAACTTAGTTTAGGTACTATGTTGAAGGGTTTAATTTTGTGTGGTCTACATGCCCTCTTTTCTATCCTATTCTTCTCTCTTTTTATGTTTTAATGAGATTTTATTATTTTAATATATAATAATTGTAAATATATTTTATTTGATATTAATTTTATCACATGATCTGATTTACTTTGATAGGATGTATGCCACATGCTGCTATTCCACCACTTGGTTAATCTAAAACAACATACTTACAACTCGTGCCTTGGAGTGATTAGTCACCTATCCTACAAGGAAAGGGTGAAAAAGCATTGTCTATTGTCTACATAAAAACCATATTAATAAAATTTTGGTACTAGAAGGATGGCCTCTTATGATTACTTTTCATCCAATGCATCATTTTATTTTAGTGGCTTGTTAACATCTAAAAATCCAAAAAAGAGAAAAAAAATTAGAATCAATTTTTTGAGAAGAGTTTTGAGGATCATTTTTATTTTTATTTTTAATTTAGACATGTTTTGGATCTATTAACCCACACTTTTGTGAAAATGTCTTCAAAAGGTACTTTGGTTTCAGCTTGTGTAGAAGCTATTTAGGTAGATAATCAGTTATAATGCAAAAATAAAGGTAAAGTGGATGATATATTCTCTTTTCAAAGTTGAATTCCAATTAACAAAAAAATTAAGATCCCATCATTGTTTCAAAAAAATCCTCTCAATATGAGCAAGTTGATCATAAAGCTTCTACTTTATAAATCATGATATGATTGAAAAGGAAGAATACATTTTAGATGATGATAAATAAAAAATATCTAAAATATAAAAAAGTATAATCAACACATATAAGATGAAGTAAAATATGTTTACTTATTAGATGAATTAAACCTCAAAGAATTGGTATTTATTGAACCTATTGTTTAAAATATCATATTCACCAAACTTCAGGTAAATAAATATCTTATTTATGTATGGCAAGACTTTGAGGTAAATATTTCATTTACCAATATTTATTTTAATATTAAAATTAAAGAATATGATTATGTATAATGTATGCATGAATATTATTTTGGGTTTAACTGAAAGAAACTAAAAAAGTTGTTAAATAAATACAAATATGTTATCACATGTTTAGGGACTTTAACTGGAAGAAGCTTACTTATAATAAAAAGAGGAAGACATTCTACACAAATTTTCCAAACTGAAACTCCCAAATTTGATTTAATTTTTTTAGATTAAAGTATATTAGTTTTTATTATTCTTTTAGTTTAGTTTTCCTTTCATTTATTTAGTTTTAATAAATTAGGTCATCACGACCATTCATCAACTTCACAAAATTTCTTAAAGTTTATAATTTTCCACACTTATAGATATTTATGGTTTACCTATGAGGTATTTTAAACTTTGAATCAAGGTACATGTCATAATTAAATTAAAATTTTATTTGAATATAATAAGCTCATCAAATTGTTGAAAGTTGTATTGATATTTTCATGCAAATTTTATAAAGACTCTCATTTTGAAAGTTCAATTGCACATTAACATGTTGAAACTTGAATGAGAAAAATAAATATTGAGAAGAATGGAAATTGATAGGGATGCATTGATAAAAATAAGTTTTCTTATACCTACACCTAGCCAATAATTATTCTTGATCCTTCTTCTATATGTGTTATAAAAAATCAAAAGATTAGAATCATAAACTTATGGAAGAAGAGTGATTCAAGTAAGCTATATCAAGAATATGAATGCCTAGATGGTAATATAATGTAATATCCCCTTCAAACAGGGAATATAGAAACACAAAAAGATCTGAACAAAGATACAAATTTTACCAAAATAATTTCCAAATAAATAAATAAATCACAATATAATCTCTCAATACCAAATCAAAGATATTATCACTTGTTCTTCTGGACGATTACACAATTGAGTCTCTATCATACAAATAAAATAATATGAAATATTCTATCTTAAAACCCTAGGCTTCTACAAATCTAGAAATTAAGCTTGAATCTGGACATCTCGGTCTGCTGTGTCGAACACATAGTCACCGACGTCGATCGATATACTGTCGACGTCGGTCTCTAACGGTCCTTCTCTGCTGACGTCGGTCTTTAGTAAGCCGATGTCAGTCACTGGGGATCTCACTCTGTCGAGGTTGGTATCTGCATGGATCTATACGAACCTGTACGAACTTCGTACGGCTGCTAATAAAGCACAACCTATCTATTTCCAACCCCTGATCTAAAGATATATGGCTCTAATATAGAAGATCTCTATCTTTTTAATTTATTAAATCAAAAACCTAATAAAATAAATACTTGGAAAGCTCTGTGACAACTTCTATATGAAGTTACCTCTCAAATCAATAAACCTCTGTGATAACTTCTGTATGAAGCTATCTCTCAATTTGGCAATAGATCAGCTGATATTTCACAGCCTCTGAATCGCACACACTAAAGAGTGGATGTTCTCCAATGCAGATGGAATCCTAGAATCCTTGGCTCAGTCTTCACAGAAGAATTCTTCAATATCAAAAATCAATAATCAATAATCAATGCATAAACAATAATGGCCTCCATGAGAAACCCTTATACCCTCAAAAATATGTGCTTGCCCTAATTAGGGTTTTCTTAAATTAGAATTAGGGTTTCTAATTAAAAAATAGGCCAAATAATTAATATTTGATCAAATCAATCAAATATTAATATCTCCCTCAATATATGTTTGATCCTTGAACTGACTGAAGCTGGTGAATCAGGGAGTGATTCTGCACATGACCATACCAAAATAAGGGTGGTCCACTGCGTGTCTAATATCCCTAAAAAGTAGGAGCTTAGGCAAATGTGTTCGAAAGAGTCCAAATGGAAACCAAATGTAGAAATTCTACTAATCAAAGCCAAGCCAAGCTCCATCATGACCCTCTATCCATCCTATCAGCCTATGAAGGTCACATAATAGGCTAATCATCAAGTCTGTCAATGTCTACTAAAAAGGGGACATGACAATCCGCTCCTCTAGAAATTGCTTGTTCCCAAGCAATCTCAGAACAATGAACCACTCGATCCACCTGGATCCCAAATGTAGTTGTGTTTTGCATTGCTGTTAATCAATGCAAGTACCTATAATATCATCAGAAGTAGAACAAAGAGGAACCCATAATCAAACTGGTGAATGCAACTCAACCAAACTCTAAAAGCACAACTGCCATAGTCAAGAACACATGAGAAACAAACTCTTGAAGCATCATAAGCCAAGTAGAATGGACAACTAAAATTACCAATTCCATCTGCAAAAGATGGTGCCAATCCATCCCATAACTGATCCCTCTATAAAGGTGGCACAATCAACTGTACCACACTATCATCTGTGTGAGAAGAATCAATCTGGAAACTCAACTCCACTGGTATGCCAAACTCATCAGGACCAGGTACTCCCAAATCTTGAACATGTGTGTCAGCTCCAACATGTTCCTCAGCTACAACTATAGGAATGTACTCACCAAAAACATTCAATGTACTATCCTCTGAACATACCTCCACACTTTGAATGCCAGCATCAGACTCATCCTCATCTAACTCTGAAGAAGCTGCTGCTGAAACTACCTCATCATCATAATATCTAGCTCCCTCATCCTCTGTAACTAACTGAGAGTCCAAATCACCATGACCAAGCTCATCCACATGTCTCTCAGAATCCTGGTGAGCCACCTTCATTGCCTCTACCTTAGGCTCTGAAGCCTCTGCCTCTGACTCCTCAGAACTATCCTGCTGTTCAAAATCTTTTGATTTCGAATCCTCACAATATGCCCATATTACATGATATGCCTTGCCCTTAGGCCTCAAATGACAATTGTGATTGGCATCATATGGACATTTGCAGTATAAGCAAAGTTTTTTCCTGGACCTTTTAACAACGGATGCAATACTCCGTGTTAATTTGTCTTCGAATGTAGGGTTTGAAAAAAATTCATTTAACCTCTTCAAACTTTGTTTTAGCTTCTCCATATCCTTGTCCCACTATTTATGAGTACTTGAAGTACACATGATTTACTAGCCGATTCCCTTATGTGTACTCAAGCGAAAAAATAACTCACTTAAAGAAAAATTAAACAGTGACTTAAAAAATAATAACTAAAAATTAGCTAATTTTAAAAGCTTTTGGGGCTGTCATGTGTGGATATATTTTCTACCTTGAACCCATTGAAAACCTTGATTGAAATGGAATGTGAATTTTCTTAATACTGAACGGTGCCAAGAAAAATGAATGGTGGCAGTGTTGATCTTGGCTAAGATAATGAAAAGAAAGGATCAGAACTTTGATTGTTGTCCTTCTTTACTGCAAGCACCCAACTTCTTCTCGATGCTCTCCCTCTAATGTTTCCTCCCTCCATCAACCCTCCTTGCTACCTTTCCACTTTCTCATCCCTTTTTGCTCTTAAATTGACCTCCTCCCTCAAGCGCTTCTTCCTTCGCCCTTTGGCATTGAAAATTTTCCCCACTATATAATCTTGAAGGAGATGCGCACACACAGAGTGATATTGGGGGTTTTGAGTTTATGACGAAACCTCCACCGACTTACTATACAAATCTCAAAAACAAGGTTCCCGATGTGTTGACTGAGAAGCAGATGGAGGAGTGCGATGAATTGTAGATATTGCATGCATAACAGCGCTTCTCTTGCCATAACTGTCTCTGCGTACCCTAGCCCTCTGCCCTGCCTCTGTGTGCCTCTCTCTACATTCTATGCTGGTGACTTAAATCCCTGCACAATATTTATACACCGCAAACCTCTGTCACATATTCCTTCCACCGTTTTGTGTAGGATTGTCTTGAACATAGTTTTATGCATGAAAGGACTTTATAACAAAATACGTTTCAAAATGACTTGATTATGCCCTAGAAAACCTCAATGTTTGGTAACAAGCACTTTATCAATGGCTCACAAATTTGTAACGTATTTCTTTATTCTTCTCATGGTTATATCACACACAGAGCTGTATATCCTTAGATTAAGCATCCAAAACAGGCCGTATGCCTTATATTCGTTACATGCTGTGTACTTGTAATTTTATTTGTCTTTTTTTTAATATAATTTGTGTGAGAACCACTGTAACCCCCGGCCCCCTTTTTTCCCCTATACGGCCTGGTACAGATTTGTACAAAATCCATACAATAATGAACAAGAATATAGTACACCCTGTAGGCTGGCTGTAGCTCTCAATAAATATTCTGCCAATACTGGAAAGCTCTATCTGTATAATTTTCTAAATCAAAAACTAAATAAAGAAATACATGAAATACCTGTGTGGTCCCAACTCTTGTCACTGTATAAGGTTGTCAAACCCTTAGGATGGCAGGATAAAGCTCTGATACCACTGTAATATCCCATTCAAACAGGAAATATAGAAACACAAAAAGCTCTGAACAAAGATACAAATTTTTCCAAAATAATTTCCAAATAAATAAATAAATCACAATATAATCTCTCAATAGCAAATCAAAGATCTTATAACTTGTTCTTCTAGATGATTACACAATTGTGTCTCTGTCATACAAATAAAATAATATGAAATATTCTATCTTAAAACCCTGGGCTTCTGCAAATCTGGAAATTAAGCTTGAATCTGGATGTCTCGGCCTACTGTGTTGAACACACAGTCACCGGCGTCGGTCGATATACTTCCAACGTCGGTCTCTGACGGTCCTTCTTTGCCGACGTCGATCTTCAGTCGGTTGATGTCAGTCACTGGGGATCTCTGTCTGTCGAGGTCGGTATTTACGTGAATCTATACAGACCTGTACAGACTTCATACAGCTACCAATAAAGCACAAGCTGTCTGTTTCCAACCCCTGATCTGAAGATATATGGCTCTAATATAGAAGATCTCTATTTGTATAATTTATTGAATCAAAAACCTAATAAAATAAATACTTGGAAAGCTCTATGACAACTTTTGTATGAAGTTACCTCTCAAATCTGTAAACCTCTGTGATAACTTCTATATGAAGCTATCTCTCAATTTGGCAATAGATCAACTAATATTTCACAGCCTCTGAATCGCACACACTGAAGAGTGGACATTATCCAATGTAGATGGAATCCTGGAACCCTTGTCTCAGTCTTCATAGAAGAATTCTTCAATATCAAAAATCAATAATAAATGCATAAATCAATAATGGCCTCCATGAGAAACCCTTATACCCTCAAAAAGATGTGCTTGCCCTAATTAGGGTTTTCTTAAATTAGAATTAGGGGTTCTAATTAAAAAATAGGCCAAATAATTAATATTTGATTAAATCAATCAAATATTAATATCTCCTTTAAAATATGTCTGATCCTCGAACCGACTGAAGCTGGTTAATCAGGGAGTGATTCTGCACATGACCATACCAAAATAATGGTGCTCCGCTGCGTGTCCAATATCCCTAAAAAGTAGGAGCTCAGGAAAACATGTCTGAAAGAGCCCAAATGAAAACCAAATGTAGAAATTTTGCTAATCAAAACCAAGCCAAGCTCCATCATGACCCTCTATCCATCCTATCAGCCTACAAAGGTCGCATAATAGGCTAATCATCAAGTCTGTCAATGTCCACTAAAAAGGGGACATGATATATAATAATTATTGGAGTGGAATCAAAGGTATATCTAATGGGGATATAGATACTTGGTTGGTAGTAGAGCAATACCGAGGCTTACCTTAATATTGTTATAAAATCAATAAATCAAAACAAAATCTAAAGTAATTATCTAGATCTTTTTCAAAACTCTCATAAAAGGGGAAAAGAATATTAAAAAAATTACACATAATATAAAATTTGAGAATGGTTAGTATGTTGCATGATTATGTTTAAACCTCTTTTAATTCTCTATTTTATTTATTTCTTTTGTATAAAGTTTAATTTTTTAATGACAATTAAATAAAAAAATAGGTTCTCAAATACTTAGCAGTATTTACACACTAACTCTCCATATATTTTGTACCAACATGCTTAATATTTAAAAATCTCAGGCCCTTGATATTTTAGCTAAAATTTCTTTCACATGCTAATTGATTATACATTGCTAGCTAAAATGATATATATTTCTTTTATTTTGATTTGACTTTAAAATGAATTCTAATATGTTTTAGGTGTAAAAGAGTGTAAAATATAGTAAAATAGGTTAGTTATACAATAAAAGAGTGTTGAGTGTTTAGTAGAGAGATAGGCTTTGTTAAGAAGAAAATTATGTATGTACAGGTTTTTAGAAATAGTTGATCAACACTTTTTGGTGCAATATTTGAGAGATCAAATAAAATTGGGCTAGGAGAAAAATTTTATTAAATAAATACAAATGTTATAAGATAAAAATGGTTTAATAGTTTCATTTACATGAGTTTCAAATCAAAATATACATTCATATGAAATCACCCTACCAAGTAGATTTGATAGTTTTCATAGCCAATTTTCTATCATAGTTGTCAAAATATATTGCCAACACTACTTTATAATGAATGTCGTACAATAAAACAAATTCGATAAGGCTCAATTTTTTTAGGTATAAATAAAAATATAAAGAGAACACAGTGGTTAAAGACTCACATTATAATAAATTTTCAATTAAGCATTATGGCTCCAAAAAATCAACATATTAAGTGGATTTGACAATTGTTGTACATAGCCAAATAAATTTTTAAAACATATATAATATTATTTAAGATAAATAATATTATTTAAGGATAGAAATATTTATTCAAATTTAGAAAATATTATATAATATCATGCAAGTTTGGAGGAATAATACAACTGAATTTATTTTTAAGTAAATCTTAGTTGTTATAAAAATAAATAAAACATGCAAGTTAGATGAACAATTAATGCAAGGTTTTTTGGTTTTTTTTTTAGTGGGGATAAAATTAGAACTATAATTCACTCTTCATGTGAGCTATGTATTAGTGTATTTTTTATACTTAGATTAATTATTAATAATTTGTATTTAACTCATTATTGTGGGGGAGAATTTTGGCTATTAAAATTAATAGAAAATTTTGAGAAGTTCTTCTATTTTGATCTTGATGTACAAATCTTGATTCTTCTCTAATTCTATGGACTACGTAGGACGTGTTATCATTATGAATCTTATTTATTTGGTCATGTATTATTTATTTATTTCTAATATAATCATTCAATTTAATATATGGTCTATTTTAATGCCTTTTGAATGCTAATTATAATCCCCCTTGTAGATGTGCAATAGTAATCTGACAAATATAGAAACTTTTAATTTTACATGTTTATGTTTATTGTATTTTATTTACCTTTGATCCTAATTATTTTTTACTATTTTTGTGATCAAATATCTTGTATTAGGCATTGGTCTTCTAATGTTTATCCAAAATTAAGTCAAGTATTGGTCTTGAAGAGTTTTCATCTTGTGTGGTCCACAAGTCTCATTTTTGCCCTACTCTTCCCTCATTTTTTGTGTCTCTTTGATAATCCTATCCACCTCAGTTAAAATAATCATCCTTATACCATTTTAAATTATATTTAGTATTGTATATAGCTAACCCATATATGGTAAAAAATCTATTATACTCACCATTATTCCACCAATAGGTTTTTATAAAACCAAATACACTTTAACTCATGCCTTGAAATGAAATATTTCACAAATTATAAATTTTTTGAAGGAACCTTGTAAGTTTATTTATATTATGAATAAAACCTAAACTAATAATAACCTTTTAGATATTTATCAGACCAAGTGAAAATATCGATAAATTACTTAAAGTGTTTAATAAACATAACCTTTTTATCAATCATACATTGTATTCCTAACTATAAAACTTATGATATTATTCAATTCCAAGGTTGATAGGAATAATTTTATCAATTATTATCCTATAAGGCTCTTCAATTCATGAAATCCTAGCCTTATCATTCAAAGTGAACATTGATTCTAGACTCACTAAACTAGCAAACAATTTATTGGTACTTATTTGTAGACAATCACCACAATTTAGTATATAATAAAAATTATTTACTTTAATAAAAAAAATATATATATATATTAATCATAGCTAAAAAAAACTTGATTTTCATTCAAATAAAGGATTTTAGATATAAAAACATTAGACAATGAGAAGCCAATAGTTGGCTCACTTTTACTTAGAGTAGAATTAGAAGTGAAAACAATGAGATTATTGGTTTAAACATTAAATTCTATAAATATATGATTAATATTAAATTCTTAAAAATTTTAAAGTAAATCCCAAACCTTTTTAGTGTAAATATGTAGGGAAATTTGATTAATTTTATAAACTTTTCTAATTTGCCTAATGACTAACTCTAAGTCTCTGAAGACCTTTAACTATTTAATATTAAGTTTAACTGTCTATTCTAAACCTAAACACAAAGATTCAAATTTTTCTATGTTTTTATTATTATCAAAAGATAATTTTTAAGCTTAAAAAATACTTTACCAACTAGAGAAAATAAATAGATTCCAACACCAGTACCATATTATGAACATGACCCATCAAAATATAATGACCATAAAGCATATCTAGAAAAGGTAATTTATTGCTATTTTTAGGTTCACCTAAAGTTAATATCTCATAAGTACCAATCCTAGTTTCCATTTAAGATACTATAAGAGGTATAGAATCAATAGGATCACTAAACCATTCTTTATTTATATAAAAGTAATATCATTACCCAACATAACCCAAGTTGTATCTTTTCCCACAAAATCACTAAATGATTTTGACCAATATCTTCTTAAAAGAACAAACTAATTACTACAAATATATAATACCTTAACAATGGTTATTCATCTAATTATTTTGTTTTGTGTAATTTTGATAACAATATCACTAAACTTACCATAACTTTTAGTTTATTGTGAATCAAATTTGTAAGTTTCTTATTGTGAATTTCATAAGAAATGACCAATTGGTCAATTAAGAATTTTGGAATTATATTATTTGAATCACCAGTATCGATAGTATTATTTTGAATAATCTAATTAACAATTTTGTTTGATACATAAAAATAAGGTATGTAATTAATAAGGGGATCATAGATATGAACAAAAACAATAGATTAAGATTGTTCATTATTATCCATTTCTTCTTGAAATCTTAATACATCCTTAGAATTTATGATTTCAATGGCATCATTAATTTTATCAAAATATCCAAGTAAACCAACAACTTGTAACAATGAAAACCTATTTTAATATTAGCCAAATCATTTATAATATTATAAGCTCAAACTTCTAGATGACACATATGAGTGTAGTTCTTGGGCATATAAGGAGGATATTGAGGAGTATTAAAAGTAGTTGATAAAGGGTTATTTTGTTAGGAAATAATTATATAATTACCATATGCAATATTATTCTTCATTTTACCTTTATCACGATTTCGAGAAGAATGCTGATTATTAGTTATGTTAAAAATATTATTTTGATTAGAGTAATCCATTTTTATTGTATTGAAAATATAAGTATTTATTGTTTTTAAATCATCTAAAGACTCATAAGATTTACACATGTTTATATCATCAGCAAGATCAATTGAAATACTATCTTTCCTTGAATATATCTTTTAAAATTTTGCACAGCTATACAAGTGCTAGGATTGTGATCTAGTTCACATACATTAAAATAATGAACTTTCTCTTTAATTTTAGATTTTTGAAGAAGAGAAAATTTACCTGATATATCTGAATTATCATAAATTTACCATTGAAGGTGACCAAATCATTGCTAGGACTATGGATAGATTTTAATTTTTTTACATTTATAGAATTTAAATCTATTATAAAGCCAACACGCTTTAATTTATTTTGATATTCAATACAAAAAATTATAGTTTAATCGTAATCTATAATATATTTATATTCTAAATCCATTTTATATTTTAGAGGTAAAGCATTATAAAAATATAATCTCTAGATAATCTCTTTGAGGGTTGAACATCACATGGAAATATTCAATGCAATATAGAGAATATACTTATGAAATAGTAAACTATTTATCCTAGATATATAGAGATATTAAATAAATAATTGACCAAATGTAAATCTTGTTTAAGTTTTCTAAAACAAATTTCTAATAACTCCTGTATAGCATTCCAAGTAATTATGAAATTGGAAGGAAGACTAATAAAAGCTTGATAAGTTTCACCTTCTAATATTTGTGAGAAAAATCTAAGAGAAACCTTTCCATTCAAAATAATTAGAGTGACACAAATCAATTTTAAGGCATCCAAATGATCCTCCTAAGACTTATAAGGGCTTATAAAAAACTTAGGAATATTAAGTCCTTTTAGTGAAGGAAATTTACTTGGATGAGCACCAATGTTAATATGATCTATGTAAATACAATGATTCACTAAATATTGAGAAACATCATCATCATAATATACCTCATTATTAGTTACTTCAAGTTGATTTCTATTTTTGTAGAGACCTAGAATCAAGTTTTAGACTCTTTGTTGAAACTGAGGAATTTATGGTGCTTGTTCTTCCATTATAATTTTCAATAAACTCCACTACCTAGCCTAACTAATTTAACTATATATTTATATTAGGATTAGTAGGTAAAATATAATCATCAACATGAAAATAATATGAAATAAAATGAACTCTAGATTGAGGATTAGTAAGCAAGATTTGCTCTCTTTCTTGCCTAACCCATCAATTAGCTTCCTGAATATGATATTGCGTTTCTCATGTAATATTCACTTCTATATCATTAATTAAATTGTAAGGCCTTTCATACCACACAAAGATATTTATATTAAAATAAACATCAACTTGATCTTTAATAATATCAATCAAAGGTTTTATGATTGGAGGTGAACCTCCAATAATCATGGACAAACAATAACAAAATAGAAAAGAAAATAAGTTTTTTGAAAAGTATCCCCAATGGATTTTCTATACTTGTTGATCGTGAAAAATATCACATTAACAAATTAACACTTTTTCTATCGTGAAGGTTAAAGTATAATTGTACCAGTATAATCATAAGGATATAATGAATAAAATTAATTCCAAATGTGTACATAAGGTGTCTTTCAAACGATTTGAGAAAAAGGAATAAGTCAAATATTGTGAAATGCTCAATTGATATTTGAAAATCAAATATCACTTCAATATCAAATAAGGAATCAGATTACACTTATGTAATATAATATATGTAATAGAGAAATCCTATTAATTTGATAGTCTCTTAAAGGAAGGATCTTTGATCCTTTGTAATTCTATTTTAATAATTGCTTATAACTCTCTAATATATATTTCAACTTAAAATAGATCCAATGAAAATAATTTAAAGGAATTAAATGATAAATAAAATAATTGAAAATGAAGATAAAAATATTAGATCATGATCCCAGTTATGGTGGATTATTGTAGTCTCCCAATTATTGTTCCTTTCATGTGAGTCAATGCAAGAAAAATAAAATCATATCTCACTCTTATTTGTAGTCATAAAGGCTTTATTTAAAATCCATAAATATCACCTCCCTCATATTCCAAAGTAATATAGGGATGTGCTTCCAAGTATACTCCATGGATAGTTTCAAGGACCTCTCCCTTAGACAAACCAGTCATGCCAATTATCTCAAATGATTTGCTTGTTAAAATAGATAAAATTAAGTAGTTGTGAAAAGGGATTTATTCTAAGCTCTATGTGAATCTCTTTTTATATGTTTTAGCACAAAGATTATGTTTTAGATTATTTTATGTATGGATTACCAAATACAAGGTTTATTTTGGATGGGTAAGAATAATATTCTTCATATCTAGATTAGTTTGGTGTTCCTTTTATTTTTGGTATTTACACTTTTGCATTCTACATTATTGTTGCTGGTAGATTACCTATTCACAAGAATTAAAAAATAGGGCACAAAAGAGGCCATTATATACATTAGTTGATTCAAAAATATCAATTACAATATGGAAGACCAACTAATACCCACATAAGATCCTTCCACTTATCTTAGACCTAGTTTTGCACTGCTTTCTCTCCACATTAATTGTTCCATCACTCATACCAATCATCTGAGACAATATTAATCTTTCTAAATAGGACATAGGTAATGAAATATTAACATATTAGAAGAAAGGGTATGGCAAGTTGTAAAAATATATTTTTAAAATTGTTTTCCATCTTCATAGGGCCTGCACTACTTGTTTGTCCTTAATTTATTTGCATAAATTTTATCTTTTAAATTTTAGATTGAAATATTGATTATTTTACATGTTATAATTTTATAATTATTTTATGAAATATATGCTCTTGGATTTAGTGTGACAAAGGATTTTTTATTAGGTGTGATGGGTAATTGGTAGGGTAATCTTGAACCATTTTGTAGATGCTCCATAAGTATTATTATTATTTTTAGTTTTTATTTCTTTGATTTTGAACATGTATTGTTTGATTAAATGTCTAGAATTGATGTAATTTTTTTTTCATGCCATATGTTTGCTGAAATGCCTCACTGCTATTTGATGGCCCTTGAGCATGGAAATATGAGTAATACTAGTTTTAGGGGTGAAATGTATGCACTTTCCTTTATTATGTATTCAAAATGGATATTCACTTTATTATTTTAAAAAACTACATTGTAATTTATTTTATTTATTTAGCCCTTATTCCTCATTTTCTTTTCATTTCTTGTAAGAAACAATAACCTATATTGGAAACAACTAGGTGGAAATAAAAAAAGGTTTAGATTAAGTGAAGCAAGGGTGAAAATGGGTTTGTATGAGAATAATGTAGAAGGATTTCTATGAAAGGTGTAAAAATTTGGCCTTGACCCAACTTCACCATTTTAATTAATAAAATGATGCATGCTATTATCATATAATTTTTCTTGGCAATATTTCTAATTTGGATATTCTATCTTGGTTGTTGTTGTATTTATTTAACTTTATTTTTATTTAAACTCATTCACATTTATTTTTAGTTGTATAAAGTATGCTGTCTTGTACTTTATTAGAATTGGAAATGATGAAATAAATGTTTTCAGAGATGTTTATTGGTGAAGACATGTATGCTAGTGCTAAAGGAGTTTGTACAACTATTTCAATATAAAATGCTATTATAAATATCTTAGATTTTATTTTTTATTTTTTTAAAAAAAAATTACAAGTCAATTGGGATACATTATTTCTTCATTTTTAGGTCCTAATTCATAATAAATGGATATTTATGTTAATAATTATTATTGCAAAGCTCTGTAGATTATAAACTTTGGCTCTGAAAAATAAATTGATGTGGAAATGAGAGATGGAATGGGTACTATGTGTTAGTGATTAATGTACAATAATTTAAACATCAATGATATGATTTTTATTTCACACAAAATAAGTCATCTCTCTCTTAATTGTACCCATGTACACATCAAAATGTGACTTCTTATATCTTCTAATGGAAAATAGATTAGTGGATTGTCTACTCTATTATGTTAGATCCTTTAAATATGATAGTTGAAGTTACATGTCACATGGCTATAGCTTCAAGGAAAGTAAATCTTCTTTTGTCTTCATAGATATTTCACACATTTTAGATGTAGTTATTTACATTAGAGTCTAGAATTATAATGTGTACCCAAAGACATGAACATAACATAATTTTGAAATAATCACTTGTCTTGCACACCATATATAATTTATATGGTCATTCACACTTTCTCCTCTTTTTTTTGGGATAAAATAAGTTCTTTAGAAAGGAAACCTATGATCTATTTATCTTTGTGTGACTATAGATGCATACGATTTGAAATAGATATTTATGAAGAGTCATTAACTGTAATTTTTGTATGAGATCAATTACCATGAATATTAGAGAGAAAAACCTATGATTTAATTATGTTTGATTTATGTATTTTATATCATGAGACCAAAAATACTATTTTTTCTTGTTTACCATTTTTCAAGAAAGAGTCTGATCACTTTAGGTAGTAGCTATGTTTGAAGTTTATGTTGGTGAAATTCAAGGTTCAAATGCATGATTAGTGGCCATGGCCATATTATCTAGACAAGGTCTTCAAGTAATAATTTTCCAATCCTAGTGATCCATAAAATTTTTCAAATTACATATATAAATTTTTGAGAATGGCCAAATATTACTAGTCAAATATCTAAACCCCAAATCTAGACATCAACTTGAAGAAGACTATAAAAGACATTTTGTACAATCAACCATTAATATTTTTTCATCCTTTTTTAATATGTGGAGTTAGTTTGTTTTTCTCATTGATGAAGTTTAAAATATTCTTTATGAGGCTAGTAGTTTTTCTCCCACATTGTGTTTGGAAAATTATGATCTTGCTTATTTTAATATATCATTGTGTTGATTAGTTTGAGCATATTATATAAATGTAAATAAGATGTTTCTTCATTTGTTTCTATATATTTTTTTAGTTAAAAACTTAAATATATCAAAAGGTCCATTACATTTGTTCAAATTAAAAGTATATTTAGCAATGATATATATGAAAGCTTGGTTTTATAGATGTTTTAGAAGATAGGAAAATTTTATTCTTATTTTGGATAATATGATGAAATTATTTTTTTTCAGAATAGAGTTATAGAACCTATTAGGTATGAATTTAATTTACAATGGGGATGGATTTATGTGTTATGCAATGCAAATAATGTATAGTGACATAAGCTAATGATTTTTTTTTACAAATATAATGGTGGAATAATTTCCAAATAAAAATGACTATGGAGAGTTTTTAGGGCATGATAGATGTGGACATTGATTTTAAATAGTTTTTATCTTAACATTTTAAAAATATAATCACAATAAAGATTTGATTTTCAACTATTTTCATGTCTTAAAATCTACTTCCCAAAGGGATTTGGTGCTCTACACCCTTAATATAATTGTTGTCCTAGCTAGTAATATCTAGAAGAAGTGTTTTCAAGAAAAAATCTTATTGAATTGAAAAGGAATCTTTAGGAAAATTTTTATCCTATTACAAATAAATAATAGTATAAAAATATGTCTCAACTTCCAAACAAATTAGGATGAACTAGAGAAAATCTTGGTAAAGTTTATCTTTTGGAATATATGCACTAAGTAGAATTTCTCTTACCCTAGCTAGTTTTTGATTACTTGATATTCCTTCAGCCCATGGTGGTTTGCACATTGTATATGGTGACATCCAATTTTTTTAAGACACCATAATTTAGTTTAATAAAAAATCTCTATTTATACATGTGACCAATATATTCCTTGTGACATTGTGAAATGAGAAAAAAGTAGTTATTGAGAATTACAAATATATTAATAGGATATAATAAAGTGTTGATCATTAAAGCCCAATAGATGAAAATAATAATATGATTATGCGATGAATGTTAAATTTATGTTGTGAATAATATGATGTTATGATCACATGAATGTGTTATAAATTTGGAGAACATATTACACTTCCTCCTTGGTAAAATGTCTCTAGATAATGTTTTAAATAGAGAATGAATTCTATAAAGAACTGAAAGTTTGTTACAACTTTCCATATTGCACCTTATTTCTTGATATGACTATGAAACTCCATTATACATGTCTGTGCATTATGTCTGTAATATGAAATGAATATTATAAAGAGCTAAAAGGTTGTAAAATTTTTACATATTGGATCTTATTGGGCTTACTATGAGTAATAAACTCCATAATACAATTAAATTAAGGTTATATTTCTAATCCTTAACATCTATTCAAAGATATTTATGTGTATAAGAATTAAAATGATTATTACTTATTCAAATATATACTTAAATCATTAGGATATTATGTTCCTTGATATATTGTCACACACACACACACACACACACACACACACACACACACACACACACACACACACACACACACACACACACACGCGCGCGCGCGCGCGCGCGCGCGCGCGCGTGTGCGCACGCACGCACGCACGCGCACGCACGCACACACACACACACACACACACACACACACACACACACACACACACACACACACACACACACACACACACACACACACACACACACACACACACACACACACACACACAACAAAATTGACAATAACTAGTTGGATGGTCTATTATGAGGTGATATTTTATCTATGTTTTCTTATACATAATACTTAGTTGTTGGTTGGAATTGTGAATCCTTTGATCTAATCTGTGAACTAAACATTACTAAGAATTGGATAAGTTTTTATTGGATTGATTATTTAAAATTTTTACTATATATTCCATTGTAAAGGATGTGCCCATTTTGTTTAATCTTATTCTTATGTGTTCTCAATTGAGTCCATAAGTGGTGACTTCAGTCCTTGCTCCTGGTTATTGGATAATCAAGATGGTAATCTGGGTTGTATACTTAAACTCTATGGACATAGTTGATATGGTTGTAATATGTTACCTTCCTTATGCTTGTCAATTCCTTGAAAGTATTATGAAAAAATAATAATGATTGAAGCTTTCTATTTATAAATAATGAGGGTGCTTTCTAAGATATGACTTCCCTATATTATTTTATAGATATTATTAGATTTATTTATTAGGTTGTGAATTAGTATTGAGATAAATGAGAAAATGGATGTAAAATAACATCGCCACTTTGAAATAAATAATCCAAAATGTTGAGATAAATGTGAAAAATATGGAAATCATTGAATGGATTAAAAACTCACACTATTATTAAAATATTGAAACAATGAATGTAAACTTAATATAACATGAAGTATCTAGGATAAGAATGGCCTCAGGCTAAGAGAGTATCAAGAATGCAAGAAAACGACTAGATCAACAAAATTGTGTTGTGGTGTGAAGAATGGGAGAGTATACATGTTTATATAGAGATATAAGGAATAAAGAGATACATAGTCAAGATTTAATATGTGTGCTATGTGTTATAATCATAAAATCAATGAAGAAGATGTGTGTCGTATGTGGGGGAGGAGTTACTTGTGAGAGTAAATCCAAATCCAATAAGTGGAACAGAGAAGTGAGTGACACCTTAATAGACTAGAATAACATTTATTTATAAATACAATAAATGCACACATGAATAAGACTTTATACAATCCTAAAGGACTATAGGAAGGACCCAAATAAGGTCAATTCTCCAACACTCTGCCTTAATATTAATTTGGTGTTACAGAAGTGGAAAAAGCTTTTAAAATAAAAAGGCAGGGATTTAAAATTACATAATATTCTCCCTTAATATAAAATTCCTTCAAGAGTAATTATAAGAGTTTTATAGAAGAAATAAAAAATAAGGTGCCACCAAACTACACAAGGATGAAAGTGTGATAATCAAAAATCTTCAAGAAACATCTTTAGATAATGTGCCTAATCTACAATAGAATAAAGACCAATACGAAGGAGAAATGATCCACAAAACATGCAAAAGAAACAAAATAATAATAATATTTCAAATTGAGTAACCATTATACTAACAAATATGATCTACATACATAATGTAATAAAACCAGATGTATAATAAGGAAAATAGAGCAAAGATAAAATTCATCACAAATTGTGTAATCTTAGATGAATAGAAGATAGTAAAAAAATGAGATCTCAAAAAACATATTTCCTTTGCAATAAAACACAATTAATGAAAAATAATAGATCAAGGTTATCAAAATAATGACAGAGAAGATATGTCACTTGAAAAAGATATTTTGTGTGAAGTATAAGAAGAATTACTACAAGAATACCAATAAAGCGAGTTTGAATGCCAATTAAAAAATTATTATGAAAGTTATATTTTTACAATAAATATGGTCATTTAAACACCAAATCCAATAATTACACTATAGAGGTGAGTCAAACCTCAAAAGGATAAAATAAAATAAATTTATAGATACAATAAATGCACACACAAATACTGTTTAAGATAATCCTAAAGGAATATAGGAAGGGCCCAAAGAAGTTTAAATCTCCAAAGATATTATCTATAGTCAACTTCCATGAGTGTGGAAAATATATTTGAGAATCAATTATTAACATGTGCTTGTAAATGAAACTCTTATGAAAAATAATAAATTGTTAAGCTTGTGTTAAAAATTGTTGTCCTTTTGATATTCTCTAGGAAAGAATTGGAATTGATTAACTTGAGAGTAATGGTATACTTATTTTTATCACATAAATAAATGTTAAACCTTATGTCTATAAATGAATACTACACCCCAACTTGTTTATATTACTATTAATATTATTAACTTGAGCATAGGTCTGAATTATGTCTTTTGATCTAATGCTAGTAAAATTCAAAGGCACCATACTATAAATTGAATATAAATATTGATAAAACTAAATAAGATTTATACTAATATTATATTATGGTGTAAAATGATAGTGACACTTACCTACATGATTTTTGTCATGTCTTATTTTTAAGTGACTAATAATCTACAACATGATTTTGTAAGTAGATGAATTATTCCTACAACATAATGTATTTGAAAATTGATAACTATGTATAGAGTGGGAGTGACTCCTTTTGCCTTGTTTTTAATTGAATAATAATAAAGAACGTGATCTTGTAAGAGGATGAGTTATTCCTAGAATATAATTCCTTATTAACGGATGTGTTTGATCGTTGATAAGTTTTAAATTTGAGGATATATAGAGTGTGTGAAAATTCCATTCATGCATTTATATTACTATATCAATGTGTCTAGGAAGAGGGTTCATCAATTAGGATAGTGAGTCAAATGATGCATACTCTACTGACTAATGTTTAGTCCTTAAAGAGATATTTGGATGTGAGAGAAAACATGCCTCCATTTCCCTCTCATCCAAAGTGGTAGATAATCCTCCAAGTATTTCTTAAATAAATTTTACATATAACTTTATGAGATTGGAATTTATTTCTAACCCTCATAGTTTTCATACAAGACTCATGTAATGTTATTCCATTTTCCCTCTAAAGAATGAGAAAATTATGTTAAAGGATGCATTATACATCCTAAAACATTCAAATTTAAGGCTTTAAATATTAAAAAAGGTAATTCTTGTGTTCATGTACCCATCTAGGCACATCCACGAATATGGTATGTTGATTGGACAACCGAGTCAAGAGATATGAGTTTGACTGACTGATGTTTGGTCCCTAAACCAAGATTTGGCTTTGAGAGAAAATATGTTGTCATTTATTACTCATCTTAAGTGGCATATAATTCCTTATGTAATAATAAGAGGATTCACCTATGAAACTATAGTAGCTAATAGTTTGTTTCTATCACTCAATTCTCTTAAAATGTCAAGTAAAAAGTGTGTTCTATTTTCCCCATGAGGGATAAAAATATACTCTTAAGTGATGTGTTTGGCCACATAAAGTTTTTGAGTATGGGGTCCAATATAAAATATGAAAACTTAAGTCATACATTTATACACCCATCCGTATGCATCTACATAAATGGTTATTCAATTGGACAAATGATTTAAGAGATATGTCTCCTACTGACGAACTTTTGGTCCCTAAATTAAGATTTAGATGTGTGATAAAATGCATAATTATTTCTCCTTCATATAAAGTGGAAGATATTCCTCTAGAGTATGTTCAAAAAACATTATTATGTAACTTTAGGAGCTCAAAGTTTGTCTCTACCACTCACAGTTCTCCTAAAACACCTACACAAAGTTCATTTCATTTTTGTCTTTAGGATGAAATGATTATTTTAAGTAATGCATTTTAATACCTATAAATTTTTATTATAGGTCCTTATAGATGATATATTAAGTAAATTACTATTTATATACTCATATATATGTGTGTTTATGACTAGGTTTAATTGATTTGTTAAGTGAGTGAAGTGATATGCATCCTATTCACTGATATTTATTCCCTAAACCAAGATTTGTCTGCAAGAGAAAACACGTTGTGTTTTATCCCTCATCCCAAGTGATAGATAAAAATTGATAAGGTTCTCATATTATTCCTCTATGAAACTATAGGAGCTAATGAATCATATTTATCACTCATAGTTACCCTACGACACCTTCCCAAGTTAGAGAGAATCAAGTTAGTTTGGGAGAGAGAGAGTTATAACTATAGGAGAGCATGTTAACAAAAAATTAAGTTTCAATGAGAGTTAAAGAGAGATAAAAATGCCTAAAATATTTACTTAAATTAATAAATACACTCATGATACTGAGTGTAATGTTTTCAAAGAAGTAAGTGTGTGTGTGTGTGTGTGTGTGTGTGTGTGTGAGAGAGAGAGAGAGAGAGAGAGAGAGAGAGAGAGAGAGAGAGAGAGAGAGAGAGAGAGAGAGAGAGAGAGAGAGAGAGAGAGAGAGAGAGAGAGAGAGAGAGAGAGAGAGAGAGAGAGAGAGAGAGAGAGAGAGAGAGAGAGAGAGAGTTTTATTCCATTCCATGTTATTTTTTGTTATCTTTTGTCCTTAATAAATTGAGTGTAATACATGTAAGCGAGCAATGTTGTGACTCTCTTATACCCTTCATTCTAATTTTCATCGATAATGCTCCTTACACACTCTAAAAATTATACACCTCGAATAGGGTTTATGAAATGTTATCAATAAGTAAATATTTTTAAGACATACCAACATTGTAAATATTTAAATACTATCCTCACTTAATTCTTTGTAATTTTCTCACATAATATTCTCATTTGTCTAATTTATCTAAATTATCATAAGTTTAATTTATTTGAATATTTTTCATGTCTCATTTGTATCATAATTCATTCCATTATCTACCACTCTAAAACTAATAAACATATGTTTTGAAGGACATAATAATCACTAAATTTATTTCACTCCATAAGTAATTTGCTTCCCACCAAAATTATTATCACTATCTAAACTCATTTTTTACTCGTATATTGAATTTAAATGATGCTTTACAATTAAAGAGTCATAAAAAGTGTTTATCATTCGTTTACTAAATCTTCCACCTGAGAATCAAAGCAATATGGTACATCTATAAAATATATGTTTGTCAAACTTAAAAATAAAATGAAATTATATTTTTGTAAAATTATTTGATATATATTTAATCACCATAATCATATTTACCAACTCCACCACCTTAAAATTAAGGCAATGTAGTGTAATCATATTTTATTAGATTAGAGTTTTTACCTTAGATCATGTTCACCTAGTTTTAAGTTATTCCCACCCACCTATGTGAGGATATTTCTTTTATGTTATTTTAGATATTATGAGATATTATATATTTATCTCTTATATATTATGGGTAGATTTTCTAGTTTCTCTATCCTTTTGAGATAATTTTATCTTATTCCTAGGTTTGATATCTTAGCTTGATCTCTTAGATAAATTTTGATCTCCTAGATTGATCTCTTAGTTATGATTGATGTTCCTCACCTATATATGCAAGGCACATTCGTTGTATTATAAAAAATCTAGAGATATAAAATATTTATCATTGTATGATCTATTTATGTATAATATTTTAAGATATTGTATGAAAAATGAAATAATGCATTTTACCTAGGTGAGAGTTTTATACAATCTTTCATAATATCAGAACAATCTCCAACAACTACTACTTACCCCCTTAGCCACTTCTTGTTGGGTTTTGCTCATTTCATGGATTAGATCTAGTTTTATTTTTTCAGTTTCAAGTTGCCTTTTATTAAATATAAGTTTTGTTACAAAATATATATGGTTCTTTCCTAGATCTAAGTTTTTTAATTCATATTCAAAACACCTCTATTGTGGATTTATTTTAGTTTTGAGCATGCTAAGATCTATTGTGTTCAGATCTAATTCAGAATTAGATTTACATGTATTATTTTTTACCTATGTCAAGCACTAGAATGTGTTTTGTATTATCTATATAAGTTATTTATTATGGATCTATCAGAATCCATACAGAAATTTCATATTCAAGATCCACATATCCCCGCAATTTTTTAAGGATTGACCATTTTTTGGTATTCGATTGTGTTTGTTTGGTCATGGAAGGTAAATCAATTGGGAAAAGGATTTAACCATGTTAGATATAGAATTTTATGGTTACCCCATTAGTGTGTTTTAATAAAACATTTTTCCACTAAATGTGTTCTACATATTTATCGTTACAACTCTCATAGGTGGATTATATTACCTTGAATCTACGTGTTTTTCCTCTAGCTGTGTTTGGATTTTGTTTCCTAAAATCTATGTTTTTTAGCTAGCTATGTTTAGATTTTATTACCTACAATATATGTATTCTTTCCACTAGTTACTTTTTACTATTTTATAGGTCTTTCTTATGCATGACACAAACCGATTCACTTTTTTGGAGTGTGCGGTGATGGCCTGTAGCACATCAATTTTAGACTTGTAGACAATGATGGCCAAGAGAGGGTCAATTTTGGACCAACATATAGAACTAGTCTTTTAGAATTTCCCTCACTTTTGGGAGTGATTTCACTCACACATTAGTCAAATCAATTAGGGGGGAACTTATCCTCATCCTTAACCCCTTGATCATATAGTGTCGTCACATAATGGAGCTTAACTTTTGATTCCTACTATTTGACCCATTTAATAATGGGGAAACTTTTAAAAACTATATAGATTCATTAGTAACTTGAAATTGAGTGATATATTTTTCAAAATTTTATGGTTCTAATTTTTGATCTATTGGTGTCATTTATTTTTTAAAACACACTCAATTATAAAGTGTCAAATTTTAAGGGGTCCTAGTACAATAGCCATTAAGGTTTTGTTATTTCATCCTTGTATACCTTCATGTGTGTGTGATTATTTTACCACCATGGTTCCTCCATTGTTTAGCTTCCTTATCTACATGCTACTCTTTTGCTTGAGAAAATGTCATGATTTATGATGACTTATTTGATAGGTCAATAGGTTATATATTTGGAGTTATTATAAAGTATATAGTATTTTCCTTGTTTTCACTTGGTGTTTTTATGATATATTACACTCACACTAAACTATAAATTGCCATGGGAAGATTGATTTTAATGTCTAGTCTACCTTCATGCATGTGTATATTAGTTTATGTGACCTTTACTATTTCAGTTTCCAATCTCTCCCATCACCACTAGGTTAATTTATGGATTCCTTATTTGTATATGGTATCTTATACAATCAATTTTTTTACTGGAACATATAATAATATTATTATGTCCCAATGGCATTCTTTGTGAGCTTTTGCATAGTGACACCATTATGGCATCCTCACTAGTATTTGTGCTCACTTATCACTATTTTTATTCTAATTATTTAGAAACTTTATTTTTCATATTATCTTAGTTTAACATTGAGGGAGGGTGTTCAGGTAATATTTCCTTAGATTCATCACTATACCTAGTATTGTGAATTTTATTGTTTCTGTTCAATGATCCTCGTATTTAGCACCATTCCTACTTTGACTTGGGAGTTATGGTGTCTCAACATCCATGTTTCCAAAAACATGGATTGGCATCCATAGAAACACTTCACACTACATCCTTTTTTATGCATGGGTACCTCATCAAATCTTATTGTTGAGACCCATTTCCTCTCTTTTTTTGGGGGCTGGGGTGTGAATTTTTTCCTATGGGTTTTCTCCCTTTATCTACTTTAAGAGAGATCTATTCATGGATATATTTTATATGAGTACCTAATCAAGGATCGTTATCAAGACTAATACCATGGATATACCACTCAATTTTTGGCCCCTATCTTCACTTCAAGGTGGGGGTGGGGCAGAGGGGATAGGTGGGGGTGTTAGAGTAAGTTGTTTACCACAACTCATGTTCACTTAGGTATGTAGTTATTCCCACCCACTTATGTGAGGATATTTAATTTACCTTATTTTATATATTATGAAATATTACATATTAATTTCTTAGATATTATGGGGATAATTTCTAATTATCTCTATCCTTTAGGGACATTTATCTCTTAGTCCTAGGTTTGATATATTAGCTTGATCTCCTAGTTATGTTTGATCTCTTAAATTGATATTTCTTACCTATATATGAAATTAAAATAAATTATATTGGAAAAGCTTTAGAGATATATAGGATCTTTCATTGTATAATCTATTTGTGTATAATAGACTGATATATTGTTTGAGCAATGAACGTATGGCTTTTATTGTGGTAATGGTTTGTATATTTGACCATGGGTAATAGTTTTCTAAACTCTTTCATATTTTATTTTTTCAAAATGCTTAAATATATATTTTAACCCCAAAAATATCATTTTTTTAATTAATAATGTGTTGAAAGGCTTATTATATTAGATTTTGTAGGAGGCACAAGTGATCCTTAAATTTAATCCAAAAAAAATAAAACCAGAACAAAAATTCTTGCCAACAAATAATAAACACTCAACAATGAGAAAACTAAAAGGAGAATTATTATTACATAAAACAATTCAATATAATCCAA
The DNA here is from genome assembly GCA_037957365.1 of Torreya grandis. Lineage (NCBI taxonomy): Eukaryota > Viridiplantae > Streptophyta > Pinopsida > Cupressales > Taxaceae > Torreya > Torreya grandis. The sequence goes on along the minus strand of JARHVA010002471.1, from coordinate 2,414,645 downwards.
AATAATATTTCATTCTTCATAATCCTCTCTCCTTAAAATCTTATGGGAATGCCTTAATATATATGCTTACATAATAGTTATATATATTGAAATAATATCTTGGAAATCCTAATATAGGGGATAGTTCAAATCCCAATATACTAGCTAAAGGCTAAATAAAACGTATACCTGAACTAATTTTGTTCAATAAATAACAACATAGATTTATTCTTAACCATTGCATAAATATGCTTAACTATTTTAGTTGAGAACACAAATGTTAGATTAGTGCCATAAATAACTAAAAAACTAACTATTTAGTGTGAAAACTACTCCAACACACTCCCTTAGGATAAATTTAGTGAGAAATAAATAATTATGGGTCCTAGTTACTAGGCATGATAAAGTACCCATGTATACACAAAGAATAAAAATAAGGAAATAAAGACTTCAAGATTAATCCCCTAACTATACATATTTTCATCCCAATAAATTCTCACAACTAAAGATAATGAGGATATGCCAAATGCTTAGTGAAGATGTTGGTAACCTAGTCAATAGTAGGGACCAACTCCAATCGAACAACTCCATTATGCATAAGTTTTTGAATGAAGTGCATGTGAATATCAATATGATTTATTATTTTATGATCTATATGGTCATGTGAAATCTCAATCACACTTTGGTTATCATAAAAAATAAAAGTGGGATTAAGATGAGGAAATCCAAACTAGCTAAGTTACAATCATAGTTAGAGAGCCTCTTTTATAACTTTAACAACACCTTTATAATTTTCCTTAGTGGATGACAATGTAACATAACTAGAGACAAGGTGAAATATAAATCTAAAAGTAGATTAAAATAATTATCAAGACAACCTCCCCAATGTGAGTTTATGAACCCATCAATATTTGAATAACCTTATGGTGTGTACTGAATGCCAAATTTTAAATTTCCCCAAATATAAAAAAAATGCTTGGCTACTTTTCAATGATCTCATGAGATAATCGAGAGGTAAATCTAATAAAAATTGTGATATCAGGATGTTTATGTGTTAAATATAAAATATTACCTACTAATTATCTATACAATGTAAGATCAACCATCTTATATTTATAATGAATAGTCAACTCAATACCTAAGTGGTATGGTGTTGGAGAAGGATTGAAATAATATATCAAAAAATGATGAATTATATTTGTATTATACTTTTTTTGGCCAACATAAATCCTCTCAAGAGATTGATGAACCTTTTATCCAAGAAAGTAGTGCAAAAAACCTAGATTTATCATATCAAAATGTGCCTTCAATTTGTGATTATTGTCTTGAACCACGGTATTTGAAATACCTACAAGGAAGAGGTAGAAAAATATAATACAAACATCAAAATACCCTCATGTTGCTTATAGATTTAAACTTTTTGACCAAACTCACAATAGTAGAAGCTAAAACCCAATAGAAAACTCTCCATCTTCAAGTATCAAGCTCAAGGATCTTATTTAAATCTATAATGAAAATTATGGAGTTTGCATAGAAGTGAAGGGTCCTACACAAATCCATGATGATAATCGATATATATCTCCTCTTGGAGATCACCATGTAGGAAATCACTCTTCACATCCATCTGGTATACTATCCATTGATATGATGCAATAAGATTAAGAGAACAAGGTGTACAATATCCATAATTGAAATAGGGGAAAGATTATTAGAGTAGTCAACCCATTTGACTTGTGAAAAAACCTTATCCAAAATATGATCCTTATACTTATCTAAAATACCATCTACTACATGTTTGGTCTTATAAACACATTTACATCGCATACTTTTTTCTTTCATTAGGAAGAGACATTAATTCCCACATGTTATTTTTCATGTGTAAAAAATAGTATTCTTTGATAGAAACTTACCACTTAGGTTTACCTATCACCTTAGAAAAAATATGGATCATTAGAAAGTACATGATTCAAAATAGTAATACCATAAGTCAAAGCTCGAGTATGACATGGATCAATAGGATCACCAACTACTTGTAAGGTAGATTGTGCCAACTTTTGCATGTGATGTGTAGGAGGAGGTGGAGATTCATCATTTGTATTTTCATCAATATCTAGAAGTAGGCCCTCCCTATCATGTACATGAGGTATAATGAAATATGGATAAGACTCTAAATCTAGTACCAATGGAGTGATCTTCTCATCAACCCTAACATATCATCAAAAAAATACATCAAGTGTTATAGGATCAAAGAGGTAATATACCTTCACATCCTCATAATGGATAATAAATTTGAGATATTGAAACTTCTTATACATATATTTATGCTTGTCATTAGCAACAAATTCCCATGCCTTTCTCCCAAAGACATCAAATCTAGAAACATTAGTTTTTTCTTCTAACCAAGAAGTATGGGAATGTGATTTTAGATGTAATTTTCACAATAAAATACTTCATCTCAAAAATAAGGTGCTAATATATTAGAAGGTATCATAAAATTCACCATTTCCTTGAATGATGTCTTTTCTCACTCAAAAACACAATTTTACTAAGGGATGTAAGTCATGATGTATTGGTTTTGAATGACATGCTCAGTACAACAATCCTAAGAGGATTTTATTACATTTTCTCCCCCATTATCTATACAAATATTTTTCAAGTGAAGCCCTAATTTATTCTCAAAAAAGGCCTTGAAACCTTTGAAGTTCTCGAAAACTTCACTTTCATACTACAAAAATATACCCAAGTCATCTATGTAAAATCATCAATTAAGGTTCATACATATTTTGCATAAATAAATGAGTGAGTGAGTGGGAAAAACATATCCAATCACTATGTACTAACTCTAATGGATCCTTAGCTCTCTTATATTGTACTTTTGGAAAGGGATCTTGGTGTTATTTTACAAGCATGCATCTTGAACAAAGCCCATCATCACTGGATACCTAAGGAAGGCCTATCACCATGTGTTGATAACTCATATACTACATACTACATACATACATACATACGTACATACATACACACACATACATATATACATACATACATACATACATACATACATACATACATACATACATTGAGATGACAAAAACATTCATGCCATAATTTTATCACAGTTTTAGCATGAAAAACTAGAGAATAACCTATTGAGGTTTAAAATTTACACATACATATATACATACATACATACATACATAAATACATACATACATATATATGTACATACATATATACATACAACATACATACATACATATATACATATACACACACACACACACATACATACATACGCACGTACATTGGGATGACAAAAACATTCATGCCACAATTTTCTCATAGTTTTAGCATGAAAAACTAGAGAATAACCTATTGAGGTTTAAAATTTATCAAATACATACAAGTATAAACTATGGTACACCACACCAATTGATATTACATCTTATGGATCACTTAATTCTCTAATTATAACATTTTGTGGAGTAAAATCCATAATTTTTCCACTACCAAATTAAAAAATTTGATAAATATACAAGTTTGAATAAATATTAGAAGTAGTAAGTACATCATTGATGCACCCATCCTTTATATCAATAGTGTTGGAGCATAAAACTTCACCTGATGATGAGTTTACCATGATAAATATGGAAAGACTTGGAATAAGAAAAAAATAACAACATATCATGAGAATGAGTTATATTACTAGAGGCACCAAAATAAAATATCCACCTATTTAACATGTGAGAATATGCTCTAGTAGAGAGAGGTTTTCCTTTCCCTGTGTTAGAAGAAGTTGAAGGTGAAGGCACAATAAGCTACTTTATTGTAATTTTACATCCAATTATTCCATTGAAATCTATACTCAAGATGATTTTTTGATAATATATGGATAAGGATTATAAACATTTTTTTTCTTAAATGACTTTTTTGGCTTTGATATAATTAGAAGGTTTGGAGGACTCAATAGTGGTATCAGAAGACGTGTTTGATTCTTCTGATTTATTGGGAGGTTGTGATTTATATTTAGGATTTAATTTTCCCTGAGGATAAGTTTCCACCAAATCATGACTTGAGATAGCTAAGACATCTAATGACATTAATTTTGTTTGTTTGTGAGATGGCCTTTTATAAAACAAATTGAAAGATGGCATTTTAAACTAATTTCTAGGCCATACATTATAGAATAGAAAGTATAAGAAAATACATTAAATGGACCTTTTAATTTTAAAACAATATAAAAATACAATTTTTATCTATTTTTTATTTACCACTACCTTATAATTGAGCTCTAAATGATTTAAACTTTTCCATAAATTCCTTAGTTGAGGGAAAATGAAAAGGAGAGCATGGAGATAACTTAAAAACTAAATTCAACATTATAAATTGACTTATTTTACTAAATATTTTTTTAAAAATATCCCGTACCTCTTTTTGAGTTTTGGCATCAATGATATGGAACACTAGATTATATGACACATTAGCGGTCATGAAACCAAGAGATTTGTCATGCTTTCATGAATACAAATATTTATCATTCTCTAAGGAAAATTCTAAGATAATGTCATCAAAGACTCTCCATAGACCTAAAAACTAGATAAGTACTACATTTTCAGCTTTCAAACATGGTAATTGGTCATTTTTCAAGGTTTATATAATATTTTAT
>JARHVA010002471.1:2290000-2405000 GCA_037957365.1 Torreya grandis | reverse complement strand
TTCACATTATTATAAAGGACTCACATCCCCTACATAATAAAATTATTGTGTATCATAATATAGTATTAGATAGATTAAAACTACTAGTTATAGTTGTAATCATATTTTTCATCCTTACACCATAGACTTCAATTGGGCCGCAACTATAGGTGAGATCTACTCCTATAGTGTTACCATGTATGCATAATCTCCCATGGATACCTTTATTAGAAATTACCGTACATTATAGATATGTTTTAGATTCTAGAGGGCCTCCCTATACCTATTTCCTTTTGAGATTAGTGTTATTGATTTTTTAGGGTTCTTAGCACATGGCACCTATGCCAGCTACAACATCTTTTACTATATGGGTCCCTAAGACACATGTAGTTCATGGGATAACTCACTCAGCTTACAGGATTCCTAGCACCACTTCACAAGCATTGATAGCTATAGATCGCTTAGTAAATAGGTTCTTGGACCTTAGATACCTTTTCATACAACACCCATGATTATTATTTCTTTATTTAACACAAGCTACATTAATGGTGAGTCTCCCATGAGAATCATCAATTAGTATATTCCTCCCTTCTTGTACAAAGTCTCATTAACTCTTCCTACTTGTTTATAGTTTCATTATCATGTTAATTACACATAACTTATATCTATAAAAAAATATATAATATGTTAAAACACAAAAAAAATCAAATATTTATTCAAAAAATATAAATTATAGATTGTATGCATTGCTATGTTTACATTTCTTATACTTTCCAAGTACTAAATATGCTAGTTATCTTAGTATAGTTGGTTTTTATCACACATACATGATTCACTTATTATTTTTGAGTGTTTGACACTACTTACACAAATCCAAATTTTCTACTATCTACCCACTAGGGGCATATACACATACATATAGGTTCCTCATTTGATACCTTCACCCATTTGGGGGAATCTTATAAATAATTTTGATTACTAGGCTATATATCTATAAATTCTACATCAAATATTTATCATTTTTGCATCTTGATATTGATGATCCTACACTTAATCAAAATTTATTACTGACTACTACTAGTTTAGACTCATCTTATTACATGTTTTCCCTTATACATATTTTCACCATGTGTTCTTGAATACTTCCATTTATAAATTTCCTATGTTTATCCTTTATTATGTCTATATACTTCTTCTATAAGAAGGTATTTGAATAATCCATTGCTTTATGGCTCTGTGCCACTTATTTTCATTATATGTATGCTTTGGACATATGCCCATGTCCTTGTGTGTGCCTTCCTAATTATGTATAAAAATATTTGAACATGTTCTTCTATATGGATCTAATCTAACTTACTTATGGTTTTCTTATGTGGACATTTGAACATGTCCTTGTATGTTTTGATTCTCAAATTTAGTGACATGTACCCATGTCCCTTGTATTGTGGCCCCTTGGCCTACATTGCATTGCTCAAATGTGTTGTATATATAATTTATTATATGTGTCATGGTCATGACACTTTTATATTGATTTTTACACAATCTAGTTTTAGATACTGTGAAGGACCTCATGCATATCCCCTTCTTACTTGGGTGCCATGATGGACATCATGCCCCATCCCCCTAGGTAGGTACTTAGTTATTACTCATATTTTTTTTTCATATACATTGTTATATCTATGTTGATAGCCTTGTGAATGATAGATATAAAATACATCACATATTACAAACTTATGATTAGATTATCTTACATTTCACTGTTATGCGTGCACATTATATTGGTTTATTTTGAAGATATCATATATGCTCTAGATAACACACATTTTGTAGAGATTTTTATTTTAAGCATAGTTATTACATAGGTATAATAACTCTCATAAAAGAAATGGGGAATTCAGAAAGGTTTGTCATATATTTTAGGCTATTTTAATTCACTCATAGTACAAATTTTCAGCACATAGGCACAAAATATAGAAATCAGTTTTAGGAAAATATAGTGGTAAATATTGATATAGAGATAAGTTATAGTTGCATAAAAACCATAAATATTGAACATTAGTTCCCAAATTGGGACACTAGAACCGTAAAACACTACTATATAATAGCCTTATTTATATAAAATTCTAAATTTTTTAGAAAAATATAGTAGAAATAGTCTAGGTTTGGACAGGTTCAATTATAGATTACTAGTTTTGGTTCAGCTTAGCTCAAATTTATACCAGTTTGTTCATGTTGAGGGCATCATGCATGGAATAATCATTATAATTTTATTTTAGATTATTAGATACAAATTATTATAAGTTAGTCTAGAATCCATATGCACAGATATCAGATTTAGGGTCATATATACGACACATTATTTTCATATGCTTACTTTTGATTTAGTTGATCAGATGAAGTAAAAAACTTCATTCTATTCTATATGTTCTTAATCTAGACACTATTCATACCATCATAATCTAGACACCATCACAATCCATATTTGATGCCTTATTATGTCTGTAATAGGTGGCATTACCGGGTAGTCCATGAGATACATAATTGAGTGGATTCAAATATATTTTTTCATTCCAAAGTTCTTGAGAGGATGTAAAGATAACATATATAGTCCATATAATAGTTACACATATTTAGTTACATTACAAAATATAGTTATGAATGCATCTACTATACATGGGTAGGCAATGATGGAGTCATAGTCTACTTGAGCTCTTGATCCACCTACATGAGAGGGTTGAACACAATATCAGTCCAATTTAAGATATTCATAGGTCATGATCCATCAGGAAAGGGTGGGAAATTATGGATTCAAAAATGGATTGAGTTTTTAAGCCACCCATGCATGAGGGTTGAATAAGTTGATAGCTCGATCCAAGTTATTCATTGATCTAATCACTATCTATATCTATACCCATAGGTTGTCACTGGGTTTATGTATTGGTTTACATATCTAGTGAGGTGTATTCATTCATTTCCTCACTCTTGTCTCTTTACTAATTTGTGTTTTTGATTATGATATCTCTTAAGTAAGGACTGATTTATTCACATTTCATTTGTAGGATATAGAATGGAACATGCTTCATATACTTAGATCTAGAATCATGGGCTTTGTTTCTTGAGTAAGTCTAGGTACACTTCTTTTTCCTTTGTCCTAGTCATTTCACTTTGTGTCATATCTAGAATAAAGTAGGGGGGAAGGTAATCACTTAAAAATGACACTTGAGTGTTAAGAGTGTTACTTGATACCATACATCCCAACCTAATCCCTAGACCTATCTTAGGACCTTTTAGACACTTATATAGTTTCTATGTGGCCCACGTTCATCTCTAAACATCCATAAAGCAGTCCTAGACCCTTAATTTGACATTTTATCCCTTAATTCCTCATGTTCTACCACCCAGACACTAGTACTATAATTAGGACAATAGTTCCCTATGGTGTTAATGTCCCCTTTTTGGCACTATTATTATTTTCCCCCTTTTTTTATCAAAAGATATATTTTCAAATCAAAGACCACCTAGGGTCGACCTAGACCTATTTTAAGACCCACAAAAACATAAAAACATTAAATGTACATGATTTTTAGACCTTTAACCACTAGATGGAAATCATATGCAAATTACATAAAAAACTCAAAACAAGCTATACACAATCAAGGTTCGCAATACCTACCCATCCCTAATTTTGAATATAGGCATTTGTAACTTTCCTAAGCTAATATTACTAAGATTTATAGTCTCAAACACACTCATATCACTAAAACTAACATTCATTCTAGATTCACTTTCACTTGCACCAACACTTAGGTTGGGAGAACTACATTGGGCTTGAACCCACTTCAAAGTATTGGTATGTAGGTAAACATCATCACAATGGGATGTTGAATATGTCCATTATAACCCAATAACAACACACTTTACTACGTGTGTCAGTTGGATGCCATAGTAACATATAGGATTAAAGTTTACGTATAAAATCAATCAAAACATGTCATCTATAGATATCTAAAACCAATGCACACAATAACAAGATTGAAAAAACTAGACACAAGTACACCCAAAAAGTCATAATATTTCTTCATAGAGGACACTACTACCAAAATAAGAACACTAGTGCCACATGGTGCTATTATCTAATTGGGTCACTATTATCTAAGAAGGGTTTTGAGACCTAGATCCTATTTATGACATTGGGACTAACCTTTGTATCAATTTTCAACCTCCAAATCTCCCCTTTAGTCATTTTTCATCTAAGTACTTATTTACATTATTTATTACTATTTTTAGAAAGGACAAATTAAGTCAATTATATTATAAATTAATGGATGCATGTGTTGCATATTTATACCCTAATTTACTATACTCAGTGCCTTTTACAAGATAAGATTTACATTCACTAAGTCCTAAAAAGTTAAAACAAATTGCATGTCATCTAAAGGGTGTATAGATTTGCATGACATTGAATATATCAATGATATAGAATGTTATTGAGCATAAATACAGGTTTGGTTCTAGGTGTACATAAATATATTAATATGACTTATATTATCTTTAATTGAAGTTAACAAAAATTATTTTACTATGTGTTTTCACCATTCTCTATCTCTAAATCAAGTGGTTCTAAGGATATCATAGATATTTGGATGTAACTTCAACATCAATCATAGTTTGTTGAGATCCATATGAGGTATTCATATCATCTATCATCATATTTAAAACCAACAAATGAAATAGGTCCATTGTGAATAAATTAAAACTAAACCTGCGTTATGATAAATTTATATTATTCCTTTTATAAAAAGAGAGATAGGAAATATCATGGAAATATAATGCTAATTTCAATGATATCATCATATTATTGTAGTCTAGATGGGTTAATAATCTCGTTTGTCACATTTATTCAATCAAACAATGAAATAAAATAAATAAATAGCCTATTTAAGATAGTTTAAAATTATTCCTTATGTACATAAAAAGAGAGGGAGAAAGGGATATAAAGAGATGAAAATAGTAATAATGAGAGAGAGAGAGAGAGAGAGAGAGAGAGAGAGAGAGAGAGAGAGAGGGGGGGAGGTAATGCAACATGCTCTCTCTTTGTCTACCTCTCTCTTCATATGTCTCTATCTCTCACAAGAGGAGGGGAAGGCTAAGAAAGCAAACACACTAAAACTAGACAGTGTTTACAAAATATTCAAATAATACAACATGAAAATTTACTTTCCCAATCTGAGTGTATGGTACTATAGTACTAATTGTAGCCTCAAAAACATAAATAAAACACACTAGGGTACCTTAAATATCAATTATCATCTATATAAGAAACAAATGAAAGAAGTTAAATATTAATAAATTATGTAAACATATATTAAAATATAAATTTAATATTCCTTTACATACATAAACAAACTTTAATTAATTAAACATTTTTTAATATATGTGGTGAAATGATAGGTTTTGAACAGAAGCTTGGGCTCTACAATGGGGAGACAAAGAGTCATCTTCCATCGATGTTGTTTCAAGCTTTATCTTGGGTAATTACCTTGGTTACCTTTATTTAATTTGTTTTCATGTGTATTTTCTTTTGGTGCCCATGGTGGTCATATTATCTTAGCTATTATGATTATGATTATTTATCTTTATTTTTGTTTTGTGATAAGTTTTTATTATTTTTATCTATGGCTCTTTCTACGTGCTCCATACCAGGCCACATATCCCCTACCTGGCTTTTGATGCCTATGGACTTTGAAAATACAGGGTTATGGTACTAATTATGAATGTTTATGGAAACTCTAAAAAAATATGGTCTTGAGTGTGACATGAGGGAAGAAAATGGTGTTTTTAATGAGCTATTTGGTCTTCCAAGGTCTAATAAATATTGAAATCCCAAGGAGGATGTGTCATTTTTGTCTCAGGTGGGAGAAGGATATTTTGGAGCATCGAAGAAGAGATTTAGTGAAGTCTTAGGCAAGAAGAAGTGACAAAACACACAAAAGATGAAGAAATCCTTGATAACTGCATATGTGAAGGTAAGCATGGATAGTAGGAGTGGGTTGAAGTCCAAATCAGTATATTATTCCTATTAAATACCTAAATCTTATGCTAAATGATTTTATAGAAAAATACCTGAAATAAGAAAAAGCCAAGTTTAAAATGTCAGAGTTTTGTTTGTATGTTTGAATAATAAATCTCTCCCTTCTATAAATTTCTTTGATAACTAGCTCGATTCTGTTTGGGGTAAGAAATTGGGTATCTACACTAGCTTTTGTAGAGTGATTCTAAAAGGGGGATTTATGATTTTATTTAAAATATATAATATGTAGAGAAGGGCCATCAGTAAACCCAGATGTAATTTTTGTCAATATTTGTTTAAGGTGATCCCATGGGGCCTAGATATGGATTGTAATGACCTTAAATTTAAAACTACACCCAGATGGTTGGATATTGAAAACATCCCTATCTAGCTTTGAAAATTTCTACCACAAGCTTTGAAGCCCCTTGGGGATGTCCTTAGAATTGAGGACACAAGACAATCTCTAGCTCATATGAATTCTAAGCTTTTGATATCTTTATAACCTTTAGATGTATTCCCTAAATCCTTTAACTTCAAAATAAAAGGGGCATCCCATGGTTATACTATTAAATTATTGGGAGGATTAAATTCCTATTTTTAAAATAAAAATAATAGATACCTCAAAAGGAATTATCCTTTATTGATTAACAATGAGGAATTATGTAATAAACAAAAGGCTAGGTATCGCATAAGGAAGATGGTGTGATGGATTCTATGCCAATTGATGATTTAAATGTCTTTGAAAACCCTATTTTTAATAGTCAATTACTCAAAACCATGCCTCCTTTGAGGAACCTCGAAGGAAAAATCCTATAGCAACTATAAATGAGTTAGATAAATATGTGACTCAATGTTCTCCCTGGTCTTGTAGCTCCCCGTCACCATTTGTTGACATGGTGAATTCTATGCTTGATTTGTTTAACTATTTGTTTGATGAGTTAGATGATAATTTTATTGAGAAGATGGATCAATTTGATTATTTTTCCCCACAGATCAAGGATTCTCCCGTAGATGTGTAAGTGGTTATTTTAGTTGATCGTCTTGCTAGTAATAATTCTATCCTTGATAGAATGTCCTCTTTCATTCTTAGTGAAAAAGGAGATGATTCCTCCCCCATGATGAAAAAATATAGTAATTATGGTTATGGTCTAGAAACTATAATGATTGAAACCTTATCCATTAAGGACCCCAATGTTACTAGAAGTTCTAAGCCTGAAGTGGGTGGTAAATGACTCAAAACTGACATTGTCTCTGCCCCTCTTCATCATGCTCTTGTAAAACATAGGAAAAAGTGTAAATATACTCCTCTTGGTAGACTTGATCTAGCTATTAAGAGGAAGGCCAAAGAAAACAAGGTTACATATTATTTCAATGGATTGTATAATAGTGGGGGAAAACCCCCTGGTGAATCTAATTTACCCCTCATCCTCCATCTCTTATGCAGATTTTAAGTTGGAATGTTATGTTGAGGTCAACATACCCCTATTTCTAAAAAATAGGGAGCTTTGTTTCAAATTTTGCAAATTTGAGCTTTGAATTGAAAATTTACTTGATAAGATTTATAATAGCATGTTATCACATCATATTTATTTGAATATTATCCACACCTATTTCTCATTTATCTTGACTGACAAGTCTCCATTTGATCCTTGTCTTATTCTATCTAATGTTACTGATGGTTGCTTCATGTGTTTTCAAGATGCAGGTTTAATGGAGTCTCAAGTCCATGAATAATGTCTAGGGTTTAATACTTCATATGATAATTTAACCCTTTACTTATCTTTAGAATTTAATTGTTTTATTGAATTCATGAGTAAACAATGTTAAAACCTAGGTTTTTATACCTTAAATGTCTTTTAACCTACGACCTTTTAAATTTAATTCAAATTTATGTGGGTTCATTTTATTTAAAAATGAATGGGAAAACTTTATATTTACTAAAAGACTTAGCTTAAATTTTATCCTAAGACCCTAATCATATTTTTAAACATGACCAAGACCTTAGGCTAAAAACTTCATGCTATGTTATTTTATGTCTTGAGACCCCTTATTTGTTTTCATTATTCACAAGGACTAACTAAACGTAGGGTCCCTTTTATTATGTTTCACACTTAGTCTAAAATCCTATCCTAAATCACATTTATTAATGTGACCAAAACCTTAGGTTAAATATTTTATAATAAGTTTTTTATGTTCCTGAATCTTACTTAGTTTATCTTATTATCCATAGATCCAATGGAGCATGCTTGATCGAGTTAGTTAAGCGATGGTTTGTGGAGACTCTTGAAAGTTAATAAGTCAAGAACCTAGATCAATGGTTCATGTTCAATCAAGAGAAACAAATAAATGATGTGAGATAGAATTTGAAAAGTCAAATGTATGCGAGCCACTATAGAGATGACAAGTGTCATGCTCACAATGGATAGTTAAAACTTGAGCACTATCTTGAAGATCAGTGGTACGTAGCTGAGTGTACATATTCTAATTAATTCTGATCATTAAGTCAAAACTTCAACAAAGTCCCAAGAAGAGTGAGAAGGTGAAAAGTGTCATAATTAGAAATACTGAGCTGGTAAATCAATGGCACATAGAGTAAAAGATAGAACCTAGAGGATTGAGATTGATGGTGCACATTGATCTAAAACCAATATCCAATAGTGTGAATTGAATGTTGAATTTTCAAAAAGAACATAAGATGAATGTGAGCTACCATGTGGTATAAAGGCATTAGCTGAGAGGAAAATGATAGTTGAAAGCATAGAGAAGGCTTGTAGAAGTGACACATGGAATAATCATAGGTGTCATGGATAAAATATGACCAATAGCAATTAATCTATTGTATCAAAATCAATGGTGCAAGATAAGGGAGACTTTTAATGAGCCTAGACCCAGTGAGATGTTGACATGTGTTTTAAAGGAAAAATAATCATTTTTTAATCATTAATGAGCTATGTGACATGATAGAGCCACATGCATACTAAATCAAATTAGGATATCTCATTGACCCAAAAAGGCAAAGGTATAAATGCAAGATCTAAATATAAATCTAAGTCATAAAGATCTCAATTCGAACTCCACTACCACCATTAAAGCTTAGCGAGAAACTACTTGAAATCCATATAACCATAACATGTATGAAATCCCTAATTTAACACTACATTCATTGTAATTAAGCTAAGAAGCATTAATTTATTTCCTATTCAAAGATAATTTAATCTATAATTGAATTACAATCTATTTGTGAGCAAGTTAACAAAATTGATAGCAATGGTAGCTTGTAAGGGTGTTTCTAAGGAGGATGTCAAATTATACTTGACCACAAATGTTGAGGGAAGGGTTTTCAAGAACATTGAGTATGATGCTTTAGCTTTAAACACTAGATACACTAATCGAATCTATTCTGGGCCATCAAGAATCAACCTGCCATCACACAAGGAGAGAATATTTTCTTAGCCTAGAGACTATATAAGGAAATATTTACAAACCAAATGGTGTGAATTCATTATACATCTACGAAACCTGAGGTGCTTCACTACATATACATTATTTCTCCTATTTTCAAAGAAACTAAGATAGATAGGGGCATGATTGTTAATGAACATAATTTAAGAAAGGTTGATTATATCTCTGTTTTGGCATTTGAGTCATATTTTAAGTTACCTAGAACCTAGATAAACCTTGACTTAATCAATTACTAGACCAAATATAATGATTTGAAGAACATTTTGGCCATGTGGTTATATTTTGAAAACCAAGTCTTTCCAGACTTAAAAAAAACATCCCCATGAGCTTATTCAAAATTAATGTTAAGATGATTATGACAATGTTGAACAAGCTATGTGGAAATGCCACCACAACCTATGTTGATCTTGTCTAGGTGCTAATTTTCTATTTCATGGTTGAGAAGTAGATTACCCCCCTTTGGGTGAGATAATAAGCATCTCATTGAGTAGGCAATTTTTTGCATTTTAGGAACAAGAAGAAAACTCAAATCAGTATGATGTCATATCTCCTATATGCTCTTTGTGATACTACCAAGATCACAAACTAGAGGGAATGGTCACTTGATGGGACACAATTTTTTTCCTAGTATTATTCAAAGTTACACATATTCAAATAGAGGGACCACACTCAATTCATTTGTGACTGTGTTTACTCAACCCTGAGTGAGGCCATAAATAACATTCCAATTCCAAGAGTTATCCCACTGATTAAAATGTCTATTCAAACAATAGGTAACATATGACTATACCCAAACTATATGGTCATAAAAATTGAAGGGACACAAAGTTATCCTCTTAGACTACCCATTCATGTCCCTAACAAGCTAACTAAGAAAGAAATTACATATAAACTATTTTTTGGTGTAGATGGTATTTTCAAGACCAAAAGAAATGGACTACATCACAACTTCCCAATAACTATTGGCAAAACCATCTTCAAGCAATGAGAGAACATTGAGGTAGCATCCATGCACAATATATCCTTCAATCCATTGTTGGATGGGCTTAGATAGTGGGACACTTAACTAAGGGTTAAAGAACATTTGATGATTAAGGGAACATCAAATGTACCTTATGATAATGAACCT
The DNA here is from genome assembly GCA_037957365.1 of Torreya grandis. NCBI lineage: Eukaryota > Viridiplantae > Streptophyta > Pinopsida > Cupressales > Taxaceae > Torreya > Torreya grandis. Next base: position 2,394,360 of record JARHVA010002471.1, on the reverse strand, counting down.
AGAGACTTTGACCCCATTTACACCAAAGCATCTTCATACTTTGATGTCACCAAGAGACTGAAGGATCATAATCTTAAGCTTGAATCTAGACTTAAAATAAATCAAAAGGGGGATGATAGATGGTAGCTAGGTCCTAAAAAATACCATTTTTTAAGTAGTGCATCTAATAGAGCTCCATCAACCCAACCACAACTAGAGCACAAACTTGAAGCATAGATTGAGCAGAGACCAAAGGAAAGAAGGCCTGATGAGATTGATTCTTCTTCAACTCAAGTGGAAGGACAAGGATCACCTTCAAAATAAATTCACATAGTGGCCCTACACGTAAATGAATCTATAAAGGATGCACTAAAAATTCAATCCATTGCATATGAATCAGATGATGAAGAAACAAAGGCTGAAGAGGCCAAAAAAGACAAGGAGAAGGCAATATTGGACCTAGTTCCTATGGATACCCCCAAAAGAAATTCTAATATAGGTAATGTACCTACAGCCAAGAAACCCAAAGTGAATTTCACTCCTCCTTTAGGTGAAGTCAATTTATTTAGTGAATAAAACATCATTTATGGTCCAACTATTCCAAAATCATTTATGGACCTAAATTATAGAGAGTGCCTACTGACCATCATCCTTGGGCCATGGTGATGGATATAAATATTCCCTTATAATAAGAAATGAATCCATGAATTATGGATTTACAAGATGAATATGAGAGAATTTTGGATGATCCATGTTAATCAAGTGGAACACAAGTAAAGATCCTAGCTCTCAGGTGACTCAATCCAAGGTAGGATTTAAATTTGATCCAAAGACTACTAGACTACAAAGAGTAATAAAAGGAAGGTAATGGTAGATGGTGAGGAGATGACATAATATAAAGTGGAACCCTTGGTTGGTTTGACCCTAGTAGGTAGACAGAGGCTTGGAGAAGATCTTATTTTTTAAGAAAATCTATTAAAGTTAGTCTAAGATCAAACTGAGAAATTACAAGCTATCCTCAAAGGTATACAAAAATAAAAGAATATCTTAGAATAACAAGCTATATTTTTAGTTCTATATGCAATGATCAAGATGTTTGAAGATACTTTATTTGATATGTTTAATTCTTTGAAGTCAATAAAGTCTAGATAGAGTGTATTGAGCCAACATGGTATATTAACCATAAACCTAATTCACCAATGGCATAACTCAAGATGAAAAGTAAAGGATTTGATTAACATCTTGACAAAGGATAAAATACTTGATTTCAAAATAATTAGGTTAGCTCATTTGAATATGGCCATGGTAGCATTGGTGGATAAAATAAAGAGTCTAAACAAATGGCCAAAAGACCTAGAAAATCTTTATAAGATGAAAAGAAGTTAAAAATATGATGGAGCACATATTGGGAAGTATAATCAAGGATACCACTACAATTAGCTCAATTGGTCTAATAAATAATGAAAAATTTAAGCATAGAACCACCCAATTCATGCAGGAAGTAAGAAGTAAAAGCCAAGGAAATACTAGGGCAAATAATAATAGGATCATGGACATGATCTTTACTGTAGAGGAGAAGATTACAAAATCTTAGAGTATAAAAGAAAAATTATAAAAGGGTGATAAAAACCTAAAGAATATGGTAGATCAAGATGATGAACTCTTCATGTCGACCATTATAAACTTAAATCTCATTGATGTCCAACATAGCAAATTAATAAAGATTTTACAATAGAAATAGGTGATTACAATAGTAAAATGGACTTAAAGTTGAATTTATTGATCAAATAATATTTTTTTTGTAACAAGAAATGTAATTTTGTTTAAATAGGAATATTATTTTATAAAGGCATGTGCAACTTTTAAAGTACATTGCCTATAGGTCAGGTCTTTAAAAAATGTGTAGAAGGATGTAAAGGATAGCTGTACAATTGTGATTTGACATAACTGACCGACATACTTAGTTTTCTATATAAGTTGTATTGTCCATTGTAAAAAAGAGATGGACTTTTGAGAAAGAAAACTTGTGTTAATTTTGGAGTAAATAATGCAAATGGGGAATTATGAAAAGATTGTCTCATTTATTTGTGTGAATTGTTATTATGGATTCTCTCTAAATTGTCTAGTTTAGAATTTAGATTTGAATGGTTATTATAAATTTTTGATGTGCACTTTTCAAATTTAGAGATGTTAATCTATGCTAATGCTAGATTGACTAAATTTCTTAGGTTAATCATATTTTCTATGCTCTTCTTGTAGATGTGTTATGCTATTTGATTTCAAGGATAAAACTTTAAGTGAATCTTGTGATTATTTGCATTCTTTCACTTCCTTCAATGCTTTCCTGATGTGTGATGTGATGTGAGCTTAAGATGTTTCAATTTATATATTGGGTTTAAGTACATGTTTGGATTATATTTAAACTTTGTCATAATATCTGTGTTAAAGATCAACAATATCATTATGTTCCTTCTCCACCCTACCCTTCCTTTTCTTAAATTTTGACCAATTCACTTTAGATTAGTTTCCATTATAAATATCCACTTTAGCTTATATTTTAGATTTAGTCCTATGAGCATAATTGAATTTGTTTAGTCAAGATTGCTTTAATTTTCATAAAGATTAACTATCAAGCCTCAACTTCTGCTAACAACCAAACTTTATAAACTTTTTAAAATATTTCACTTATTCTACCATTATTCCACCACAAATAACAAGATTATCACAACCTACAACTCATGCATTAGATTCTATGAATTCAAAAATGAATAGTGTTTCTTAAACATTCAAAACCACCTATGATACACTTTCATGCATCAACATGTTAGGGAATTGGAATCCCTTGATAGAAAACCCATTGTGAAGTAATTTAGACATTCGAGAAGTAAAGTCCATGGGCTTCCATCTGTCCTCAATCCTTAATTTCATATGGCCTGATGTAGCTCAATTTTATACTAATCACCAAAGAGGTAAAGGAGGGGCTTCCATATTAATAAATCTTGAGCTAAAGGAGTACATTATTGACCATGATGTTCCTCCTTATAATAGAGTTATTTTGATTTTACTATAAAATCAAAATCAATGTTTTGGTCTATGAAATATATATTCTCCTAATGATTATAAAGAAAGATCCAAGTTGTGGAATTGGCTTACAACTAACCTTAAAAATGTCCCATTGATTTTTGGAGGTGACTTTAACATGGTCAAGGCAAAAGAAGATAAAATTGGTGGTGATCCTTAGTTGTGGAAAGGCAATGAACTTGTGTTATAGTCCAAATTCAAGAGAATGCATAGATTCCTTGATCTATTATAAAAAGGTAAAAATAAAAGTAAAAGAATCTAGTTTACTTGGTGCAACAATCAAAATGATAAGAAAAGACAATATTCCATACTTAAAATATTCTAATTGAACATAGATTCCTTTCAAGTGACCCTAACTAATGATGAAAATGTGTCTAACATTCTACCCTAAACCATCTTCGACCACCATCCCATTAGAATTGGGTTTTCTTCTTTAAAAGGACTATATAAGTTTAATGTTTCTCACCTAAATGATCAAGTCTGTATGGATGGTATTCATTCTTATTGGAATCTATGGAAAATATAATGTAATTCTAATTCTAGTATTTCTCAGTGGAACTCTTGTATATAATTATCCAAGAACTTTGCAAGAATGTATTATCAACTCAAGGCTAAATTATACAGGAAAGTTGCTAGGGTTACCTAGGAAAAAATAACTCAGGCTAAAATTTATCTTCAAACTGATCCTTATAATGTTAGACTGGTGGATGAGCTTACCTCTCTAAAGCATCAAGTTAGGAAAACCCAATTGTACCTTTCTATGGAAGCCCATATTTGTTCTTTACTGACATGGCTTATGCTTGGGGATAAAGGGTCTAAATTTTTCTTTTGTTTATTGAAAACTAAAAACCAAAGGATCAAAATTAATGGTAGATAGCTTTAGGGTAACATTTATGATGCCTCTAGCATTATCAAAGAAGCTTTCTTTGATTTCTACTCCAACTTGTTTTTGTTTGATGGATCCAATATTTTCATTGAGTAGAATAGGGCTATTTGTGATATTTGTATTCCAAAAAATGTTTCTCGGATGCAAGCCAATTACATAGATGAGACTATCATGCTTGATGAAATTAAAGTGACCATTTATTCATTCAAAAATGATAAGGCACCTGGTATTGATGGCTTCCCTGCCAAATTTTACAAAGCCAATAAGGATTAGTCAGCCAAGGATTGTCTTGAGGTTTATAAAGAAGATATTATTTTTGGTTCCTTGTAGTCTAAAATTAAAAAAAAGGTGTTATTAAGTTTATTCCTAAGGAAGGGGAGCCTCATACGGTCAAAAAATGGAGACAAATTACCCTTGTTAATGTCTTATAAAATTTTGGCAAAAATCTTTGCCAAAAGGATCTCTTCTCTACTTACCTCTATTATTTTTGAGGCCCAGAGTATTATTTTGAGGGAAGATACATTTTGGATAACCTAATAACTTTTTGGGAAGGGATTTACTGGGCTCATTAATCTAAACAAGATGTGGACATGATTATACTTGACTTTGAAAAAGCCTATGACAAAATTGAATGGCCCTTCATTGAAAGAATTCTCAAAGCCTTTGGTTTTCATGTTTTTTTGTAGAATGGTAAATATTATTTTCAAATTTACATCTATTATAGTTGAAGTGAATGGGGAGATGCCATACTCACTTGAGATTCAACAGTCCATCATATAAGGTTGTCCTCTTGCCCCTTCTTTATTTATGTTGGCTACTAAAGCCCTACATTATCTATTAAAATACTCAAATGTGGGTCCTCTTGTCAAAAGAATCTCTCTACCTAATGAGGATAAATTAATTGATGTTTTATTTGATAATGATAACACTATATTTGTTAAAATTGAGCAAGGTAAATTAATTCAGTTTGCCATAAGGATGGATATATTGTTTTACTTTTGGATCTAAAGTTAGTATGTATAAATATTGTATGCTAGGGTGATAGCATGCCCCTCCAAATTGGATTACACAATTTAGATGGGAGTGGAAAGGGATTGATAATTTTTTTATATATTTGGGTATTATTATTTATCTTAGCTCTACATTCAAGATCATGTGGGAGTGGATCTTTTGTAAAATTAACAATAAAATTAAATAATGGCAGGGACACTTGCTTTCTTTGCTTGGAAGGATCTTCGTTTGCCAAAACGTTCTTACTTCATAAATTATATATTATGATTCTTTTTGTATTTGAAATAAAACTTAGATTAATTTTTTACACATAGTTATAAGATATTTGTTGTGTTATGATGACAAAAGAAGGAAAAAAAGACATGTTATTCCCTAGCAATTTTGTTCGAAGTCGAAACATATTGGGGGACTTAGCCTAAAGGATATATGGATCTAAGGCATTAAACTTATAGTTAAATGGATAATTAGAGTATTCAAAGGGGATGAAACCTAGAAAATATTAGTTAGAAATAATATCTTGCATGGTTCTACTAGAGGTAAACCAAATTGGAAAGGGTTCAATATTATATATCTTCTAATAGGTCCCTTCTCTATCAAATTTTTTGGGTCACTAATATTTGCTTGTATCTATTATAATTAGGACTTTATAAAACCTTTTATCATTATCAAACATATATTCAACTGGTTTGGGACATGTTACTAGTGTTTTAGATATAATTGGTTGAATATTTGTGTAAATAAATGGCCTCTTCCACTCATTAGGGGATGTTCTACTTTCGAGGGGTCCACTAAAGGTTTGAGGGATTTTAAAGATATTTTATCACAAAATGATTGGGATGCCTAGTCAAAAATTAGGGTCAAATTCCAAATTTGAGCTATTCAACATAGAACATACACTCTTATTCAAAAATCACTATAGGGGATTAATAATGTTTCCTTTATGGATTAGGAAGGTGAATTTTGGGAAAGTGTTAAATGATTGAAGGGTATTCCCGTATTCTACATCTCTACTTAGATGCTATACAATAAACTCTCTTTTTCTAATTTCCCTTATCTTACCCTTAACTGTTTTTAGAATGTGTGTGATCTCTTTCATTCCTATTCCTTTAGGTTTGATGTTATTTGGGCTTCTTGTATTGAACCAAAAAAGTCCTATTTTTGATGGATTTTGATATACAATAAACTTGTTGTTGGTACTATTTTGGTTGAAAGTGGATTTGGGTAGCCTTATTCTTCCTTTTGTAGTGATGCTGAAACTATTGAACATCTTTTTTTTCTCTTGTCCTTATGCTTATAATATTTGGAAATGTTGTCTCAAAGGTTAGAATATTATTTTTGATTATGATAGTAGATGGTTGAAAATTGAATTTGGTTATATTTGTCCTAAATAAAATTCCATTCATTTTTTTAATGAGTTTTGGCTTGTTTTCTCTACTAAAATTTTGTGGTTTTTATGGAAGTAAAGGTACTTATAGGTTTTCCAATCTAAGGCTAAGGTGCTTACTATAATCACTATTAAAGTCATACTTCATATTATTTATATACAAATCTTTCTCTAATTGAAGGTGCCATAAGTACAACTAGAACAATTCCTAAGGTCTGAGATGCTTAACATCATGCCCAAGTACCTGATTGATACATGTGGCTATCCAAACTTGAGTCCACACATAGACTGTAGAGTTTTCCATAGATTAGCCAGTAAGGTGAAAATCATAGAGAATGAATGGGAATGCATCAAAGACTATTATTTTTATCATATAGATGGCCCAATTTAGGAATGTGTTAATTATTTAAAATTTGATAAGAATAGTGTGAATAGTTGGCTAATGGCCAACAATAATATGATGAGGGATGTGTAAAATGTTCATTTTGACAATTGTGTGATCAAGGAAGTTGAGTAATAAATTATTCCTCTTGACTTAGAAATTGATCCATTCTCTCACGATGAGGATCCTCTATGACCCCTTCCCCCCTTTTCTCCTCTCCATGGTACATGATTTTAAGGATGAAAGTGAGATATGGAACCTAATAGAAGATAATGTTATTTTATTTGTTGTAAAACTAGAGAAGATCATTGAAAGGGAAGGTGCTGTCAAAGTGGATGAGGTGTTGGAATATGTCAGGTCCAAAAACATGAAATCCTTATTAAAAAGTCGACCAGTTAACTCAACCATCAGCTGTTGGGATGGAATAGTTGGGACTTGGTTCAAAGATGAGTACTACTGAGGGACCTATGTATGTGGATTAAAATGAGGACTTTGACATGAATTATGCCTCTTCTTGGAGGGTGCATGATGAAAATTTTATGCATTTGATGGTATTTGGTGTAAGCTTTGGTTTCGGTGGTGGGATATGTGTGTGATAGTTTATTTATTTTTGAGTTTTTGGGTTGCATATACGAGGTCATTTTTTATATAAAAATATAGAATGGTATGCTTAAATTGATGGGGGGATGCATCCTATCTTAATATTGTATGGATAATTTGATACTTTGTTAACTATATTGCATTTTGTATGGTTATACTTTATAATTGATATTTCAACACACGCATGCACATGCACACACACACACACACACACACACACACACACACACACACACACACACACACACACACACACACACACACACACACACACACACACATGCATGTGCGCGTGTGCACATGCGCACGCAGACACACACACACACACACACACACACACACACACACACACACACACACACACACACACACACACACACACACACACACACACACACACACACACACACACACACACACACACACACACACACACACACACACACACACACACACACATGGTGAAAGAGATAAGCCATGCATATATAGCTATGTGTTGAAGTGAAGTGGTAAAACAATTATAGTTAACATATACTTTAGAAAGCTAGTGTCTTGAGGTGCTAAAGGAACTGTAGATGGAATATATAATTTTATACTAATGTTTAGAGTTAATAAATAAACTATAGATGTCATATATTATTGCATACTAGTGTGGTATATAAATTTATGTCTAGTCTATGTAGGTGTGCCTATCATATTTTCAAATTTAATCCATGTATTTATAACATAAAAAAGTGGTTAAATACACTTCCTCCCACATGATGTGTAATGATTTTTATAAATTTTAGGATGCTTACAATCTATGTAACCATGTGAAGCACCAATAGTAGGATGGCCACTACCAGATGTTCCACCACCTATAGCCCATGTAAAAATCCTCATTGTTTACATCCCATGATCAGTCATAAATTATGTCAAACTAATAACTACCTCAAGGGTGTCTATCTAGGTACTACAATGTAATATTTTGGGGATTCAATTATGTGTTATTATCATCATATTTCATTATTGATGGTTTTGTTCCTTCTTGACATAATGTTTATCGACCCACCTCCCGTACCATTGATGGCCTTCATATAAAAATAATTGAAGATTTATTGTATAAAAAACTCACATTAATTTTGTCTTAAAAATATAATATAACCTTAATATTTTTTCAAGGAAGCTCATCAAAGATCATCTTCCACCTATCCTAAAAGTTATCTTTGATCTTTGCATGAACACACAAATAAATTTTAATGTGTTTGTGACTTATTTTTAGTGGTTTAATAGTTATGGGAATAAGAAGAAAAACACATACTTCCTCTTTTATTTTGTGTGTGTGTGTGTGTGTGTGTGTGTGTGTGGGTGTGCGCACGCATGTGTGCACACACGCACGTGCCTACATGCATGCGTGTGCTTGCACGTGTGTGTGTGTGTGTGTGTGTGTGTGTGTGTGTGTGTGTGTGTGTGTGTGTGTGTGTGTGTGTGTGTGTGTGTGTGTGTGTGTGTGTGTGTGTGTGTGTGTGTGTGTGTGTGTGTGTGTGTGTGTGTGTGTGTGTGTGTGTGTGTGTGTGTGTGTGTGTGTGTGTGTGTGCGTGCGTGCGTGTGCATGCGCATGCGTTTATGTGTGTGTGCACATGCACGTGCAAACATGTGCAAGAATGTGCATGTGTGTAATGTATTTGTATGATAATTTATTATAATAATATTATATCATTACCTTTGTTTATTGTGACATTACATCAAGTTAGGAAGTGATATTTACCATTTCATTGAAATAATATTTAGTGTATCATTAGATGAATTATGTAAACTATGAATTTAAGAACTACACAAATTTTTGATGATAATCTACAATTATTTCTACTTTGAATGATATTGTTCATATGATTTACATTCTATTTTTACAATGTTAAAATGATTGGGGTTTTCATCATGGGCTTGTTGAAGGTTTTATTCACACAATGGCTTCATCAAATTAAGTATCTAAATTTATAAAAAATAATATTTATATTAAGTATTTTAATGTTTTCATGATATAAACATAAATTTAATTCAATAACCTATATCTTATGATTATTTTTAAAAATACAACAAAAAAAAAATTCAAACCCTAAAAATGCCCTACAAAAAAATACAATTAAAAAACATGGGACCATGATGTAAGTGTGAAATATTAATGTAAATGTAAGGAGATAAAAATCATGCACGCCCTCATTTTTATTATTCAAAATCATGAGCTCAATAAGTGTACAATTAAATGAAATGTGACTTTATAGTTATATGTCTTTTTTTTTTACATTCCTAAAGGGTATATACCCTTTTTCATGGGACCAAAAAGGGTAAGAATATCAAAATAGTATTTACTCTGACTACATAATTTGGATGTAAAGTATAAAAAAATGGATGTGAAAAGTGATTTTGTAAATGGATATCTACAAGAAGAAGTCTACATGAATAAACCATAAGGCCTTAACACACTTGGTAATGAAGGAAAAGTATGTAGAATCATCAAATCATTGTATGGTGTCAAACATGCTCTTAGATATTAGTATATAAAAATTTATGAGCATCCCATTCAACATATATTTCATATGAGGCCTTATGACCCAAATATATACATCAAACAACAAGGGATGACATGGAGGGAGTGGGGGGATTATGATATTTATTGTATATGTCAATGATCTAGTCATCATTGATAATTAGTGAAGATGACTAATGTAATGAAGAATTATCTCAATCAATCATTTGACATGATAGACCTCGACCTATGACACTATTGTCTTAGAATAGATATAGGCAAAAATGAGGACCACATATTTGTATCACAAATGAAATATACTAAACTAATGCTTGAGAAATTTTGGATGATGGTTTGAAAACCTATTAATACACCTATAGAGACAAGGATTTATTTATCTCATATAAATCCATCACCACATGTAAATACAACTATGTATTAGAGGTTGATTGGGAGCTTCATTTACTTCAAATACAATAGGAAAGACATAATATGTGTTATCAACTATCTCTCATGGTTCACATATGAGCTAGAGATGTCTCAGTAGAAATAATGAAAGCTAATACTGAGATACATAAAGTGTATCATGGACTATGGATCATAATATAATAATAATAATGATAAGTTGTTTATGATAAGATTGATCTGCACTATGAAACATAGGATCAAGCATGGGGAGACAACTAAGTTTTAGTTGTGTAGAGTAAATGAACAAAACTAATTTAAAAATAAATAATTAAACACATTAAATGGATCAAAATTGTAATAAATAAAACTCTATTCATTAACAAAGAATAGATAAAATTGGTAAAATACGATATAGTACATGTTTTATAGAGTAGATACGTGGATCATTATATCTATGCTATCACTATGTAACTATTATCAGCTAATAAGAAGATGGTTACATCAGTTCATCTTCTAGGATGGATGATCATTGATGAACCCCTTGTAGCACATGGCTGAGGTGAGTCAACATGTAGATGTGATAAGGAGTCCAAGAGTTAGTAAGGCACATGAAACTATGAGCTATATCATAGGACTATGATGCATGTGGGGATATAATCTGCAAAAAGTGTATAAGTCAATGAATAAGTATAGAATTTGTGTGATTGATGAGTCTATGAGGCATGCAGGTCTATGATCTATGGCATGAAACTGACAAGTGTGTGAGGTTATTAACAATAACATAGAACTATTATGTGCACTATACTATAAGCATGAGTGGCACATAAGTTGGTGAACAAGCGCAAGACTTATGCAACATATAAGATTGCAAGTTAGGGAGTGTGAAATAATGAGTGTTTAGTGTGGAGTGGATAGGGGTTAGTGTGCAGAAGTCTACAATATGGCATGAGACTTGTGAATATTATTATAATAAAAATTCAAGCAAAGAGTGCATAAGATTAAGTGAGAGGTCCATGCCCTACATAGTACAATGAATAAGGAGTAAGTTTAGCTATGTAAGGACTATGCATAGATCAATTTCCCTTTCTTTAATATCAATGGTATCCACTGCATCAAGGAATAGTTATAAAAATTTCACCTAAAGCTACCTTGAAATGTACCACATGTCTTAAACATATTTCCCAACCTTGACTGCTCAAAAAATTTGATGTGTGTCATGACAAGTGCATCTATTTATCACTTTGAAGATGTGTTTCTTCTCTAAAAGGAACAAGTATTTAGGATCCAAATTAGAAGGATGTTATGTCATTATTAGATCAAGAAAAAATAGAGTGTAAGGTTTGAGAATTTCCATGTTGAAGAGTGGGTGCATGCCCAAGTATTGAGGTAGATCAAGAATGAAGGAATTCTCATTAGATGCACACAAAATAGTGTAAGGACCATAGCTTAGAGGATGGATCTTATGGTATGGAAATTTCAAGCACTCCTTCTAAATTTGAAACTAGAATTTATCACCAAATTATAATACATGAGGTGTGTGACATGCATCCTGTCACTCCTTTTACATATCTTGAGTATGAGAGATAATCTTTAGAACTTAATGGTGAATAGATTGGATGGGGAATATAAACTTCTTGACTTTGTTGACTTCTCATTCATATGCATGAGACTCACTCCTTAATGGAATAAGGTAGGAGATGTCTAGAGGTGTCAAAGGTTATAATTCAAAACATGTCTTTGATGTACTATGGGCAGTAGATCTATAAAGAGCATTGTTTTAAGTGTGTTGAATCTACAAGAGATTCTCATCCCATGTGTGAGCATATACATAGTTGTAAATTTATACAATATGAACAAGTGTGTGATTGACCACTTATATTTACCCATATGTTTGAGAATGAAAATCCATCAACCAATCCAAATCCATACCCATCAGATCCCATAATGCTTAAAAAAAATAACTCATAAAGTGTAGATCATGATTAGAGATGATGGATGTGGGTAACCCAAAATGAACCCAAACATGGTTAAAGAATGTTTGTGTAGTGAAAACTGCATCAATATCTTTGATGCATTCAACCATGATGGATATTTTGGAGAAGTGATCCACTAAAATGAACATAACATCATGTTATCATCTCATTGTAGGTGATCCAATCATTAAATCCATGATGATAGATTCCCATGGTATGGATGGAACTAATAGAGGTGTGTAAAATCCCAAATTATTGTGCATGGGCTTGACAATACAACAAAGAATGCAAGACTTGATTTAGTGATCAATATTTATAAACATGTATGGCGAATAAAAGTGTGACTATAATGAAGCTATAGTATTTGTCATGCCAAAGTGTCTTAACATTTTGGCATAGTGCACCTCCTAGATGAGTCATTGACAAGGTGCACTAGAGGGAACATAAAGATCTCTGAGCTTATAGAGAAGTTGGTTAGACAAGTAGAGATATTTAACTTGTGTATCTTGTGTGAAGCTGGTATAAGTTCTTGTAAAGTCATGATCAACTAAGTAGAGAGGAATCTAGTATTAAAAATTATGGCCATGTCTATCTAGCATTATGACGAGAACGTGGACCAATAGTTGGATAAGATAATCTATAAAATTATTGTCCTTCCCTTTCTTATACTTGATCATGATATGGAACTATTATAGGTAATTTATCCATTTGATGTGGTGTGCATTTTACAACTTGTTCTACAAATACAAGAATCAAAGTGGTTTATGGTCTAAATTCAAATAACTATCTCCTTCCTAAGAATTTAGTGCTTCCATTACTTGATTGCTTTCACAGTAGCATACAATTCATTCTCATAGGTGGAGTACCTTTGTGCCATCTTGTTTAACATCTTAGAGTGATATGTGATTAAATGTCTATGTTACATGAGCACTACACCAAGTTTTTAGTCAGATGCATTGATGTGTATTTCAAAGGTTTATACAATGTTATGTATTATGAGAATATGCATTAAATAGAGGCATTATTTGAGTGAATTAAAAGTGCACTATTCTGAATGTGTCTAGTCAAACTTGGTTTTGACATGTGTGAGTTGGATGAGAGCTGAAGAGATGTGCGAGAAACTAAGTATGAACTTGTAATAGAAGTTAGAAAGTCCAAGAAAACTACTCAATTATGTGAGATTGCATAGACTTGGTAAATATTTATCACTTTGATCTTCTCTGAATCTACTATGATGTCAATGTGATCAATGATGAAGCCTAGGTATTAGATCTATGTCATGTTAAATGTACATTTTACTAAGTTGGTTTGCAAATTGTGTTGGTGCAAAGTGTCTAAGACATGTGAGATGTGCTCTATATGCACCTCCTAAGTCTTGTTGAAGATGAAAATGTCATTCAAGTATATAATAATGAGGGAGTTACGGAATGGTCAGATTAGATCATTCATCAAGTGCATGAAAGTGGTTAACATATTGGTGAGGATAAAAGTCATGACCAACCATTCATATAATACTTCTTGATTCTTGAATGTTATCATTCAAATGCCTTCAAGATGGAATGGAACTTGATGGTAACCTTAATTCAAGTTGATCTTGGTGAAGTATTGCACACCTCAGAGTTGGTCTATAAGGTCATCAGTACATGATAGAGGATACCAATTATTTACTATGATTTTGTTGAGTGCATGATAGTCTATGCAAAGTCACTGGGACCCATCCTTCTTGGGTGTGAGTACTATTAGACTCCCCAAGGTGAATATCTAGGCTTAATATTTATTTGATCAATAAGCTATTGATTCTGGTCTTAGACTTCAATATTCTCCTAAATTGACCTATGATAGAGGGGGTATTCAGAATAGGGGATCTAAGAACCAAATTTATGTGGTGCTTTACTATATAGTGTGTTAGAAATCCTTCATGTTTTAAAAAGACTTCACTACTCTACTCTAGTAAATTATCAATGATATTCTTGAGGTAATTATGTGTGAATGTTGTGCACTACAAGGGTGTGCTTCAGTTTTAATTATGCAAGTGTCTAGGGTAGACCATAACTAACATGAACTTTTATGCATCTAAGATTAACTTATGGTATTACTTGGCATATAGGAAGGTGACTTTGGTCACATAAACTAGCTCAAAAAGGTTTTAGAAGTGATCTTACATTTGAATATTCTAACATTGTGGCTTGGCTTGATATACAACTTCATGCTCATACAAGTATAGTCTCCCCAATAGGATGTCACATACCTGTAGAGGTGTGATGTCATAAGTGACATTGTCCTCCATAGGCTTGAATTTGTAATCAAAAGTGAATTATAATCATAATTGTATATCTTTCCCTTATTTAAGCCATCTTGACGAGTATGGTTTTAGATGTGTAACAGTGCCATCACCAAGATATTAAGTTTTGGATTACATGATGATGTCCTTCTGGCTACCATTGTTGATGATGACATGGAGAGGTTGACCCTTCACCCAAAAATTACTGTGGAAGATACATTCACACTCCTTAGAGATGTCAATCAGAATGGTGTTGGTAATTATTCAAGAGGCATCTAAATTATTGTTGTACATCTATGTGGGTTTAGATACAAATTATGTGTGTAGGGATTATTGTGCGTAGAATTCAAAATTAGTTTGAGTGGATGAGTGATGGTGATGGCACCACTTATCACTAGACTTCTTCTTCTTGCCTTTATCTAAAGTAGAATGTGTTGGAGCCTTCAAGGGTTGAGTAATCTTCTCATGCTATTGTATTTTGTAATAAATGTGTTATTGATTTTGTACATAAGGTTATAATGTGGAGTTGTGTAAAGGCTAGCCCCTTGCAGACTACAATGGTTGAAGAGGTAACATATTTATTCATCTTTTCATTAGATTTGATATTTTTAATGTTACAATATGCTTAGCCCAAAGTTTTTTAATTCAATAACTCCATATTCATATGGATATAAGGTGAGAGTTTGTTGATGTAATTCAACACCTTATATTGTGTGTTTATGTTCTCATGTAAATGTGCAGAGTAGTCATGATAAATATTGGTGTAGTCTTCTATGAATTGATATTTACATGGGCACATTTTTTTGGAACATGATGTATTCATATTCAAATTTTCACATAGGGTATTATTATTCCTTAAATTCATCAACACATCTAATAGGAATTAATTGGAACTCACTATTATATATACTGCATGTTGAAGATTTCCCATTAGTGAACGTCTGATATAGACATCTTCAGTATTGCAAAGGTGATCTTCTCAATAGTGGTGAAAGAATTGACTAAGATGTATGCCTCAAGTTGTCAAATCCATGCATCCAATGCTTTGGCATCGATCTTACCTTCAAATAGAGGGATGTCAAGATTCACTTGAACTTTGAAGGGGGTTTGTTGCTTAAATTATTGGTGAATGAACCATGGAGGTATGGTAAAAGGTGTCATATTGAGCTTTACCATCAAATCATAGAAGGCTCTAAAACTTTCAGTGTGCTCTACTTTTAGTGTGTTGATGATGAGTTTTCGTAATAAGGGGGATACATTAAATTCATTTTGGGCATCAACCATCTTAATTTTATTATGTTGTTCTTCTATATACTATGAAATATAACTGATTGACAAAGATTCCTTCTTTAGATAGTCTCATGTGTTTACAAGCATAGAAAAGAAAAGGGATTTATAGCTTTGATAGTAATGATCCAGACCACGGGGGCTTAGGACCAAGTGTATGGGGGAACTAAATTTCAGCTATGTAGAGTGAATGGGCAAAGCCAATTCAAAAAGAAAAAACTAAACACAATCAATAGATCAAAAGTCTTACATGAAATGCAAATTCTATTCATTAATAGAGAATAGGTAAAACTGGTACAATGTGCTACAATGTATGTTTTACAAAGTAGATATATGGAACATGTTATCTATGTTATGATTATGTGAAGAATTAACCTTAGGTTGGATGTGCATGTTATATACTTATACAATTATAATATAAGAGTGGTTACAACTTATATCAGTTACCAAGAAGATGGTTGTGTTGGTTCATCTTCCAAGGTGGATGATGGTTAGTGAACCCCTTTGAGTACATGGCTAAGGTGAATCAATATGTAGATGTGATTTGGAGTCCAAGAGATGGTGATGTACATAGAAAGATGATCTATAGTGTAGGACATTAAGGCACATAGGGCTATGAGCTATGAATCGTGTAGAAGTCAGTGAGATTATGTGGAGCTTGTGCAGTGCATGAGTCTAGGAGGCACATAGGTATGCGAGGTATGCCACGTAATTATTAGGTGTATGAGGCTATGAACTATGACGTAGAACTGAGAAGTATACCATACTATAGGCATGAGGGGCACCAAAGATGGCAAGCAAGTGCAAGACTTATGCAATGCATGTCACTATAAGTTGGGGAATACATAGTAATGAGTGCATAGTGTAGAACACATAGGGGTCAGTGCATAAAAATATACAATATGGCATGATACTTATGTGTATGACTAAGATAAAACTTCAAGTAAGGAGTGCATAAGACTAGGTGAGAGGTGTGCACCCTACATAGTAGAGAAAATAAGGAGTAAGATCGGTTGTGTGGGAACTGCACATGGATCAAGGATATTAGGAGTTATATTGTGCAGATAATATTGATAAAAAAATACAATTCTAAATATTTGTTATTTTTTGGAACTAGTTTTTTATCATGGGGGAGTAACAAACAAAAAAATATTTCTCGGTATTTCACTACAGCATAATATCATTATGTAAGAGGAGTTGTCTATGAAGTGATATGGTTACATCACATACTTAAAGGATTGGGAGTACTATAGAAATAACCTACTATGTTGTATTATGACATGGAAGATGTTCTTAAACCTACTCGTAATATAGTATTTCATGAATGCACAAAACACATTGAAATATATGTACATTTCATATGCAAATATGTTTAACAATATAACATTTAACTTTAGTTTTGTCTGAAAAAATAACATGTAGATATCTTCACCATGTCACTTGCACAGAATAAATTGAGACACTCAAAAAATCTCTTATTCACTTAAAACCATATTGAATTAAAATGGAATTATAAAATAAAAAATGCTAATTAATTCACTTATAGTCTAATTATAAATGTGAGATTTTTATATAACACAACTTACAAAATATTTATGTTTTGATTTTGTTAGTTGGTATTTGATTATTTATGATCTTAATATTGTTAAGATCCGTTTTCCTAAGAATTGCTATGTATATAAATATAACTATATAACCTTTATAGAATGAATAGAATACCAATTTATTTTAATACAAATTTGTTTAATGTTTATTTTGCCCTTGTACGAGTTCTTATACGTATTGTCATGTGTTGTTGAGAGAGAAATTTGCAGGGAGTAGGATTGGCAAATAAAATAGACATGTTTCATGTTATGTTTATAGAAATATACCATTCTCTTTCTATTGGCAAAGTTGGGAGTATATTTATATCTATATTTAATAAGTAATATAAAATCATTATTTTCCAGTGCCTTCCTGAACGTTTTGGTTTAATGTTTTGGTGTGGCATGTAGAATTATAAACTAATTGATCTAATAAATCCATTAGGTTTGGGATATATATAATAATTTTTTTATTATAAATAAATTTAATCTTAAAACTTTTTATTCAATTGAATAAAAGAATGAAACATAGCCGCTCCATCTAAAATTTCAAAATGCGGCCGAATTTAATTAAAGAAATTAATCTTCATATATACTCTGCGTACATGGTATGCTTTCGGACACAAGATCATGGCGTTCAAATACGGAATACGATGAATAATAAATCAAATTAATTTAGTTTATCTCGAATAATAATTTATTGAAGGACATCTATGGTTTGTTTAATTTATGTTTATGTAAACATGCGCATATGTTTCACATCTGGAAAAATTAAATAAGACCTAAAAACATAAAGTGGAATATGTTTATAAGGTGTAGATAAATAAAATAAATTTACATAGATTAATGATTTATCTAAACTCAGATAAAAATCATATATTTTATTGATTTTTTTTTTAAAAACGAGCTGCAAATGGTAAAAAAAGTGAAACACATTAGGGTATTGGAAGAAAATAGAAACAAAGCCATATCTTTTATTTTGTGTGGGGCCATATTTTCTCTCTGTACAAACACTTTTAAGAATTATAGGAAAAATAATTTTAATTTGTAATAAATATGTTATTAATAATTTGAAATTCTTAAGTTTTATAACTTTTTAATGTTTCATATTTTAATTAATAGAACATTCTAATCTTTCATGCTTTAAGATGAAGTAAGATGAAAGTTTATCTCACAATAATAATATTAATAAATAATATTTTAATTAAGATTAGTTTTTTATTAATTGAAATGAGAAGTAATTTTTTTAACAAGTTAGTCATTAAAAAAATAAAATAATAATTAAATTAAATTGTTGTCAAATGCAAATTATAATTATGTTGAGACATAATATTTAAATCAATTGATATGACTTTTAAAATATTATAAATACAAATCAAATTAATCAAAAATCAAACTCATATAAAATTAGAACAAGGTACAGTGAATTAAAAATTTTAAAAGATAGTGATAAAAAAAATTCAACAAGTTAGTGTTATCAGTGGTGGTTATGTTCAGTTTTTTTATTATATTGATACTTTTTTTGCATGGTGTATGGCCATTTAACATTAGTTTTTTTTTACTCCACGTTTTCCTTATTGTTAGTTGGCTATTAGAATATGGATTTTTGGGAGTTGTGTTGCTTTTTCCACCACTAACACCTGCCACCTTCTCTTTTTTAAGATGCCTTTCCTAGTTTTTGGCGTGATACTCATAGTCCTTTGTGAAAGCACCAATTTGGATTTTTTTCTCACTCAGGGTATCATTTTTTAACAAATTGGTAATTGACATGGTTGTTTATCGATATTAGGAAGCCTAAAAATATATAAAGTGGTGAGTATGCATTATAAATTATGTTGCAATGTTATATTCAATTTAGATGTACAATGTTTGTTGTGTGCATATGCTTTTATTATAGCGATCCATTTTATGTCATTTAATGTTTGTTTATTTTTATTCTAAAATGTGATAGTTTTATGTATGTTTTAGGGGTGTCATATTTGGGTTAGTTATATATGTATTTCCAGGGTTGTCAGTTACTTGTACCATTGAATTCAACTTCCTTTTAAAAGGGGTACAATTTCTAACTTTTATATAGTCTTTTACTTATGTCTATTACTGTTCGTTACATATCATATATATCCATTAAGTAGTATGTCCATTAAGCATCATATGTATCCATTAAGTCTATATTTATGTGGTTTCAAGATAGGTTCATTTACATACTACTACATAGTATATTGTTATATTAATATTAAAGTTGGAGGCTTATACGGTGGAGTGAAGTCCTGAGATTTGTTTCACATGAGAAAAAATAAAAAATATGTCATTTGCCTCCATTCAAACACTGACATGATGAATTGAGATAGTTGATTTGGGCATAAAATGATCTATTGTGGTTTTAGGTTTGGGCATTGGCCTACTAGTAGCTTGAAGATAATCATAAGCATCTTATTCCTCCTCCTAATATTGTGACTCAATAAGTCATTGTTCATCAGCATCCCTTTCCTCAACAACCTGACTTTCCTTAACAACAACCTGACTTTCCTCAACAACAACCTGACTTTCCTTAACAACATCCCTCACCTCCCTCGATAGTAGTAATATAACATGCATCTTGTCCATCAAATAGTTGTTGGGTACTATCTACAAGATTTCTTTCAAAATCTTGATGTAGCATCACTGTGAAGAAAACCTGCCATGCAACCTATGAAATACTATAGACTATTAAAACCTTTTGACAAAATGAAGCACAACATCCACCTTTAGAAATATATGAAGGTGATAAATCCTGGCATGTACCTTATCAATCTTTGTCTCTTATTGTAATCCTTGATTATGAATTTGCAAACACAAAATTACCATAAGTAAAAATTGGCTCACAAACTATAGGAGTTAGTTGTAGAATAGGTGAATGTTTAGGATGGAATGAAATTCATCATATATCGAGTGCTAGTGAACTTGACAAGTATTTAGAATCTCAAAATCACATTCAAGGTGTTTGGGTTCATGATTCCAAGTATGAAAGCAAGGTTGATTATTATGTCACCCAATTAATTACACATTTTGAACCCTTAAATTATGGTGGAAATCATATTATCCTTCTATCCTATGGTAGGAATGTCAACCAAAAAAATTGTCTGCTAGTTCCTAGTGAGAATATAGGCATGATAGGAAAAAATATCAGCCAAATACATGAAATGGTTAAGAGGAACTCTGCATTTCAATAGCCATATGAAAGACAATGTGATTATGAGGCAAGGAGTTCAACTATGCACCTTGAACATACATCGTATTATCAAGACCAAAATGGATCAAACACATTAGAATTTTAAGCACAAATTCCACACTCTATAACAAAAAAATGTGAGCTACACATTCTCCACTTGCAAAAAAATTTAGAAGAGAAAAAAAGACAAATGCCTAGGGTAAACTGTACCTCATTTGAGCATTATTTCCTCTTAAAAATGAACTATAAAAAGATGAAAATGCACCTGAATTCGATGAATGTAGAGAACATTTAAAATGCCAGGCCAATGTTTTCCATAAAGACACATGCCAATCTGGGTCCATGACAAATTATGGTATGGAAAAGGATCTAAATTTGATGCATGGTAGGAATAGAGAAATGGTAGTTAAATGATAAGAGGATTTTAAAATATCCTAGGCCTAAACATATCTTACTTTTCACTAACTCTCCATTTATTCCAAAATAGGGTTTTGTTTATGCTATCGATCACCACTTAGAATATCAAAAAATAATTTTTAATTGAATATTTTAATGAGCAATTAAAACATTATAATGTTATGTAACAAGATCACGGCCAAAATAATATTTGACATGTTATAGTGATAGGATTGGATAATTATACTATTATGTAACAAAGTCATTGTGACAATTCATTTGTTATGGACAAGGATGCCATTGATCATGAATGAAATGCTATAAAGCATTAGTAATTTAGTAATTTAGAATAGTAACATATTAACACCCGTTAGACATGTTATGTGTTGATAACCTCCTTCAACATGTGAATCTTACAAAACATGTAGATTGTTACAAACTAAGGTTCTAAATCTATCAATTAACATCAGAAGTGGTATGAGTTTGTAAAAGAACACCCATTAATTATCATCATTTAAAGGCAACTTTATTAGCAATGTCCTTGTAATTTAATGCTATAAAAAGACAACGTAATGGTCAGTTGATAGCCATTTTTTAATTAGAATATAATTATGGTTAATTAATTTCAAATATATAATTAATATTATTCAATACTATTAGTAATATATAATATATTTTACATCAAAAATAATATTATTATTATTATTATTATTATTATTATACACTCAAAAGTTACAAGAACAACCCTCTAGGTGCATTGATGAAACTAGGCTAGAGATAACTTGCCAAGTATGCCGTTGATAAGCCATATATCTGTATAGTCCATTTTGTCTAAATAAATAAAAAATATCGATGCTTAATGTAACTGGAAGCATCTGTGTTCACCAAGCTTAAGCTTATGCAACTCTAAATGAAAAGTGTCACATAACCGCACCCTAAATTTACAGAGCATATAAAGAAAAATAAAATCAAGAACCATGGTATGAGATAAACACAAAAAATATGATGATGATTAATTAAAAAACAAGAGCAGATCGAGAAAAGAAAATGAATCGCTGATAAAAAGATAGCTTAAAACCCTAAAGGGCGAAAAAGAATAGAAGCAAAATAAACAAGATGAAATCAATTACACCCATTTCCACTTAACAAGAATTATGGACAAGTTTTAATGTTTGCTTAAGTATGTGGCATGGTAAAAAACTTCAACCAAACCCACTCCGCACCCCCCCCAGGCCCCCCTCCGCCCCCTCCCGACCCCCAAAAAAAAAAGGTTAGAAAGAAGTCCGGTTCCATGGTGGTGAAAATTTCTCAATATATAATTTATATTTAATGTTAAAAACATTATAATATGTATTATATAATATTAATATAATGACAAATATTTAATAAATAAAAATATTATATTATTATATATACATTTATTATATAATAATATTATAATGTATGTGTGTGACTCATATTTATCAGAAAAGGGTACATAGTTTTTTAGTTACTATGGTCATTGATTGGACTTTTACTATTGTAAAGGATTAATGATGACAACATGATCATTTGGTTATAAGAAGGCTCCATCTCTATTTTTTAAATTCAGTTAACATTGGAATGTCAATAATATTAAGACAAGACATTGAGGTTCATGAGGGGTAATGATAACATTTTTTGTGATAGCATATATCATATGTCCCATATCATACACATGCTTCGACTTAGGTTCATTATTAGATTTATATACCCTACACCCATTATGAAGGAGTTTATATCTTGCAAGGTAGTGGTATCTTTAGTAACTATTTTCTATTTGATTATTGAAAGACTTAACATTTGATACACAAATTAAATCA
Organism: Torreya grandis; assembly: GCA_037957365.1. Classification (NCBI taxonomy): domain Eukaryota; kingdom Viridiplantae; phylum Streptophyta; class Pinopsida; order Cupressales; family Taxaceae; genus Torreya; species Torreya grandis. The sequence goes on along the minus strand of JARHVA010002471.1, from coordinate 2,371,554 downwards.
ACAATGCCATGAAACTTTTACAAAATATATGCCACATGGATGCAATAGGGGGCATTGCTCATGATACAAAGTGAATGTTGTGATAAAGAAGTCACTGATTGAGAGAAAATATGTTCGATTGTCAATTATTTCTAAGTAGTACACTTAAAGGGAAATATACTCCACAAATAAAAGGAAAACACTTACAGAAGAAAATAATGAAAAGTTAATAAACATTTCTTCTAGTGTAACTTGGGTTTAGTTCTAATGGTGGTACACATAGAATAAATGAAAGTGATAAACATGAATATAACTTACAAAGTTTATGATGTTCATTACATAATCAAATATATATGTTATTTTTTAAATGGTGTTATTATTTTTTATTAATTATTCATTAATTGAGATTGAATAATTCTATTATTATGAATATAATATTTTATAAGGTGGTGGTGATTTATTTTATATTTTAAAATAATTAATTATCTTTTTCAATTAACAAATTTTAATATTTCAGAAAAAAATAGATTAAAATTTTTATATAATTAAATTTAAATTTTAACTTCTGAATAAGTTAAGAGTTAATTTCTAAAATGAAATTTTAATTATTATAAATTTTATATTCTATTGTATCATTTTAAGTTATTATAATTTTATTTGTTGTTATTTGATATAAATTAATTGTTAGAAAATGTTTTTTGAGTCTCTGGACCTTCCACATACTTACATTACTATTCATTTGCCTTATTGTACATGCACACCACATTTTCCACGTACGTGTAAAGTTTGTAAACTATAATTTAATTTACTAAATAACATATTACATCTACAATAATGGAGTGCCAAAAAATGAATGGCTTTAATCCTTTCTTTACCATTGACATTTGGACTGCTTCATTTCGATAATATGAATGCATGCATTTGGACCAATTTGAATTTTTAGGGTCAAATGTTCACATTAAAGATTCATGTGGGTGGAATATATATATTAAATTGAAATGAAATGGTTTTAATTATGTTTATAAGATCCAATGATAATTGTGGCAAGCTTAAAAATTGGTAAAAAAATTAACAATGTGATATTATAATAATAATCAATGATGAGATTTGAACATGAGAAAGAGTTTAATATTCAACAATGGAATCTTAGTTAGCATAATATTTTAGAAAAGTTTATTTTATTATCCTTTCTATTGACATGATATTTCATGTGAAATCATAAACTACAAAGTGGGTTATAGTTCACATGATGGTGTCATCTTCTATTGATAAAGACTCTACGTTTGGAATACACCATATCAAGTAAGCTAACTAATTGAATATCTCTATTTATTCATCTCACTAATTAAGATAAAACATCCGCAATTGATGATTGTTCTTATGTGAAAGGGAATGTATTGGGTTAAATTTTGGTTAAAAGGGGAATATATCTAACCAAAAAAATGAAAACACTTGGCAAGTAAAATATTGATGTGAGAATTTTTGTATTAGTTCCTACATGATTGAGTTAGAAATTGATTAATATTATTTGAATTTGTGTACTATGGGTGATTTATTGTACATTAATAATAGTGTTGCTAGTGTGGAAAATGATAAAAGTAGTTTATCATAATGTAATACATAAAAGGGGAACATATTATACAAATGAAAAGAAAACACTTGCTAGATATAATTGTAAAGACAAAAGTATAATTCCTCTAGCTTTTCTTGCACGTTCGAGACAACTACTAGTACATAATACATTCATCCCATACCATAATAGTCTATTTTTTTTGTTCCTAGCACTACCATAATACCGTTATTTATATTAGGTAATTAAGTAAGATAAATAATATTAGATCTATGATAGCATACTTATCTTAAATATTTATGAATTATTGTATTTGATGTTTCTATATATTTATGATTTATGAATATGATTTACATACCCCACAATGATCAAATGTAATATTTTATGGATTATGAATATGGTTCATATATCCCATAATGATCAAATGTAATATATTATTTATATTTGATGTAATATGATTTATTTAAAAATTATGTAGATATGGCTCAACCAAAATTTAATATTGAAAATGAAGAATAACAAAGAGAATATCAAAGATAAAAACAAAGAGATTCATATCAAAGATAATATCATATATGAAGATAATAAAAAATGACAAATGTAAAAAGAGAGAAAGAAATAAAAAATCAAAATGACAATGATAGACAAATATTTCAAGAACACATGGGTGAATTGACAACTATATAATTAGAAGCTAGAAAAGAGGCAACATGTACATACGATGAAAGATATTTGAGCATAAACATTGCAAGATGAACAATATGTATTAAGAATAAAATTACAAAGACAAATGCATTCAAATCAATTAATTGAGACAAAAAGACAACATAAATAGTAAATTCACCATGAATTATCTCAAAGGAACTACCAGCGATAAATTCATAATGTTCACATCAATTCTAAAGAATCAAACTTAATAACAATATATCGTGTGCTCCAAACACCAAATAATGCATTTCTAGTTGTAATGGATGTTTATGTTGCAAGTACTACACAAAATAAAAACATAAAAGAGAAAACAACATTTCAACCTACAAGAAGAACATGAAGGGAAAAAAATGATCTAGAAGAAGATTCAACTTCACAACCTAAAATAAGAAGAAAAGTGCAAGATACAAAAAGTGAAAGAGAGCAAAATATCCCAATGGAATGGTTGGGAAATATTTGAAAACATTTCAAATAATTTTTTGGCATGGGTTCGATACTATTACTTCACCAAGCATTTTTTATATTTGTCAAGAAATTTATATTAAAATAAATGTTTCTCAAACCCCTAAAGGCCATGTATGTAATATATGCCAATAAGAGAAATGTCATCATTGATTTTAAACATTGAATAATATGGATCCTAAACCACAACCCCCAGAACTTTCAAACATAACACAAGTTGGAGGAAATTTTAATATCCCAATTCAACCCAATCCTAAAAGTGACACATGCAACATGAGGCCAATATAAATATAAAGGACATATAATTAGTTTTTTGTAAGAAGTAACATAATTTACTAAAGTTTTACCGCATTAAATAAAATATTTGCCAATGATTATAGTTTGATGAAGGGATCAATGTGGAAAAAATTAAAACTTTAATATCAATAGAGAAAGTATATATTGCACTAAAATATAAAATAGAACATGAAATGTTTTATTCAGATGTTCAAATTGATGAAAATGCACTCAATGATCTTACACCTAATTCTAATGAAAATATGTTTAACCAGCTAAACTTTATCCATATGCAATTTTATTTTGATGCAAATGAGTCTATATATGTGGGTCTACTAATGAAGATATATGAAATAAATATAATTGATCACACAATTTCAATGGCCTCTAAACCCCTTAATACACCAAGGGAGATTGAATTAATCTAAGCACAATTAAATAACCCTAATGGGGATCCTAGATCACTGTTTGATTGGCCATGGATTAGATCATTTCCTAGAAATGAGTATGTCACATTAGGATTACATGACATGGAATTTTCAGCATTATTTCTTGATGAAAGATGTGATTGGATAGAACCATGGTTGAAATGAGTATATCCACATGAATTTTTTTAAAGTCTATTTTGATATAGGGATCATCATTTTAACCAACATCCATGATTTAGCTATTACATGATGAACATGATTATGAGACATAGTGTACAAAATTTAAGTGTGGTGTTCATGAAAAATGGCCTTTAAGAGATGCCAATCACTGTTACTAAGTTACATTAGCATATGGATAATGTAACCCACTCCCATTTAGCAAATTGTTTAATGTAGTTTGGAAAATCATTGAGTGGTACAAGATCATATTGGTAAAGATGCCATGGTGAATTAATGGACATGCTACATCAAATAGGATCACTTACCATTTTCTTCCCATTGAGTATAGGTGAATATGCAAAGAGTGCAACTAAGAGATTCATAAGAAGACCAAAATTGGTAAAGACAAAATATTATTGATTATCCTCATATAATGGAAAATTATATGCACTTGTGACATTCAAATTTTTTTAAGGATGTATTGTAAAATTTAATGAAAGTAAAAGATTATTGTTCTAGATGTGAATGGCAACATAGAGGTTCACCACATGTACATGGATTCATATGGTTAGACATAGAACCAAATATGGATAACCTTGATTGGAAAAATGATTTTGAAATAAAAATGCTGAGAATTACTTCCAGTCTATTATTCATGCTTAGAATTATTGGGAAGATCCACACAAATAAAACATATAGGTATGTTATTAAGATTTCATCAGGTAATATATATTTTATGAAATATCTATATGTGTCAGTGTAAATAATAAATTATTATACATCATTAATTTTAGTCATTTCAAAATTTCATGCATCATCAATGTTTTCAAAATACAAGATAACTTACACATGTGGATATAGAACCTAGTTATGAAGAGCTACTTTATTGTGTAGAATGACATATAATGTGTAGAGAGGGTGCTTGCCTATGGAAGAAAAGAGGAAAAATGGTTTGTAGGTAAGATTTTCAATCCCATAAATAGTTGTATAAAAATTATACATAATATTTGTAAAATAATTAATAATTGAGTTATTATTTCTTCTAGGTACGGTGTACTATGGCCATTGAATCTTAAGGGATCAATATTATATGAATAATTAGAAACAAGAGATAAAAATTTTAAGCCTAAAATAAATGATGATCGAGTCAATACACACAATCTCTATGTATTATAACTATAAAGAGAAAATGTAGATTGACAACTTGTTTTATCCAAACATGTTGTGGTAAAATACATTGCTAAGTATGCAACAAAGGTAGTGAAGAGTTATAAAAATGATCATCAAATGTTGATGCAGTTTGAAAACATTGAAAACCCTGATGGATTAGTAATAAAAACATATAGAATATCTAATTAAGATAATTATTGAAAGAGACATTGGGGTGTAATAAACATGTCACAAGTTACTAGAGTTTCCATTAGTAGAGACCAATGGAATATTTATGAAATTGAATGTTTCATGTTAGGTGTTTGAACTTATAGAAAAAAATGAAGAAGATGATAATGAAGAGCATACAATGTATTTCATTGATGGATACAATAATAGGCCTTTTTCCATGAAAAACACATCACTTATTGAAGCAAACAAATCTTGGATAGATAATCCAAGGCTAAAAAATACAACAAGTGGGAGGCAAAGAGTATTACAGCTATAGTGAGAGTATTTCCTAGGTTTTCCCTCATCTCTAAATGTGAAACAAATAAATGGATTGATTTATGTTGGTCAGAGTTATTACTTTATAAGACATTTCATGATATAAAAAGAGATATTGGAATTGATGGTGAAGAAATATTATCAAATTGGGATTCATTCAATTATAACTATTGGCATGTGGAGAGAAGAATACTTCCAAAAGATGTTGAAAGTCACAATGAAATTAAAGGTGAGGATAATCAACCTATTTAACAAAACATAGTGGAACATGAGTGGGAAATCATATCCATGATACAATATAGCCAAGTTATGGAAGTTAGTGAGATAGACATGTTGGGAAGAAGAAATATTGAGAGACAATTATTATGGAATTATGAATATAGAGATGAAGAATACACAAATAAAAAGATCAAATTCATAAGTACCATGAAATATAATGGATTTATATAGATGATCATATAACACCAGAAATGAATTATGAAACATTGGGTGCTAAAAAAAATTGCTTGATATGGTAATGACACATTTTCATGGAGGTAAAAATACATTGACCTTATACATGATAGTCCAAGGAATAACACAAGTAGGAAAATCATATCTGATAGGTGTCATTCATCGAGCTCTTCAAGATGCAAAATTCCCAGAGTAATCTCCACTGAACTACTACTTGCACCAGCTAGAGTTGTAACACTCAATATTCATGCCTTGATTATCCATGCACAACATCAAATCCAAATTGTCGATTTTATTGAATTATAAGGAACAAACTTACAAGTTCTCAAGAGGATATCTACCACATAAAATACATATTGATTGATGAAATGAGGTTCATTGGGCAAAATTTTCTATAGAACATAAACTCTAGAATCTATCAAGCATTTCCTAAAAATGTAAACATGGGTTTTTGTGGTATATCTATTATTTCAATTGGATATTTGGGTCAGATTCCTCCTATTGGTGATAGACCATCGTATGATAGCAATAGATGACCCAATCTATTGTAGGAATAATTCAAAATAGTTTTTACTTTGGACAAAACATTTAGATAAGAAGGAGAAAGTGATGATGAACAAAGGTTTTATTAGCTACTCACAAATATTAGAGATGCAAATCCAACAATAGATGACTGAAAGCTATTGATGACAAAAATAAATGTTGGAATAGATAGACCCACCAATAAGAGTTTGAAAATTATATTAATTTTTTTTCCATAAATGATAGTGTGCGTAACCACAATAAAAGAAAATTAAATTCATTGAAAAGACCAATTGCAAAAAGCTTTACAACCAATGTAGAAAGTGCCAATAGACCAATGGGAGGTCCAAATGATGAAATTCAATATGCAAATTTCTTCATGAAGTCACTTGTACGTGATAAGTTTGAGCCATTCAAAAATTCTCTATCTTTTCTCTTCAGGCTATGATATATTAAGATGGTAATGCTATAATAATTATTTTATCCTAACCTTTTGTAATAAATGTCTCAAGGTGTTACACCATTGATTGACATAAGTTAGTTAGATGGGGTATTTTCTATGTGAGATTAGTTAGTGTGAGTCATAATATCCTACAGATTAGGAGATCTAATCTAACTTAGTGTTGAATAAATAAGAACCTCTCATAGTTATTTTGTTAATGCAAATCCATTCCATCTTTCAGGGGTGTAGAGTGTAAATTTTGATATATACATATTGTTTTAAATATTAATATTTAGCATAGATAAGTGCACATGTAAAACATGAATCTATTGTAGAAGTATAGACAATCCAATAACTTACCAAATGGCATTGATTTTAGAGTACAAAATGTATAAATCATGTTAACTAAATGAACCATGGCTATACATTGATAGTATGTGGCCTATATTTTGGTCTTTGGTCATTAAGTGAAATATGTACAGGGAATAAAATGTTAAAGTTGCATAGGTTAGATACTCCTTTTACATTTTAAATAGATAATTCTTAGTTAATTTATAATTTAATTTACATTCATAAACATGTAAAATTATTTTTTAATTGTGTAACATAAAATTTTGGGATATATAAATAAAATAATAATTTTAAAATTAAAAAAATATCAAAAATTATTAGTATCAAAAATATATGACATGGTTTTTTTGGAAGACTATTTATTATTGTAATTAGAAAATTAATTTAAAATTTTAATATATTAAATAAAAAATTGAAGGGAAAAAAACTTTATAGTTAATATTTAAAATATATTAAATGTTCAGATTAAAATGACTCTATATTTGATAATTGAGGTTAATATTAGTCGTGGATATGCTAAGAGGTTTGGGTCTCCTCCTAATTAGAAAAAATTATCTAATATTAAAGAAAAGGCCTACCAAAGGATACATCAAGGAGTCTATATCCCTTCTAAATTGAAAAAAATTGACCTAGAGTATAAAGAAAACCCAATCGAACAATATAATAATATAAAATAACAAATAAGACCCTAAAAATAAATAACAAATATAAAAAATAAAGCCACCAATATTAAGCCCAAGAGAGACCATGACCCCATCAACATGACCAAAAAACCCAAAATGACATCTAATAAGACTCGATTTAAAACCAAAAACAAGAAAATATCCCATCGTCGTTCCCAACAAAACCCAAAACCCAAAAAAAATTTAGCAATCAAAGCATGTCAAAGTAAAAAGTGATTTTAAAGTAATCATTCTCAAAGTGGTAAGTATGGCTTCTATAAAATAATTTCACCTTAGCTGAATTCATTCCATCATCAACCCATGGTTATACCAATACATTGGCACCCCCAACATTAATATTTAGAATTTATGATCCCTAGTCTAGCAAAATGGATGTGAAAATAACAAACCTCAGTTTTAAAACATGCCTAAAAGCTATCATCAAAATTTTAAGAGTTCCAATAGGCAAGCCTTCCAATGGTTAATGCCACCTCAACAAAGCAAATGTGAAGAAAAATAAAAGTGTGAACACCTATCATGTATCAAACCACCCACCTCATTCATTTCCAATAAGAAATTCTAGGTTCAAATCATAGATATGAATTCTTGGTTCATATCATAAATAGGAATAAGACATCCAAAAATCCACCATTTTTTCCAATAAATAGTTCACAATAAAATGAAAAATATTAAAGAACTATGCCTTTAGCATCAAAATAAATTATGTTCTTTGATAATATTTTTTAAGGGGGTCTTCCCCTTCTTTTGCTTTATCCCAGTGCTTCTTTGGTCAACCTCAACATCTTCCCATGATTTTTGAATTTTCTATTATTAGCAGGAGTGGACTTTTCCATTTGTAATGCCCAAGGAGGGATCCCTTCATCCATGGGGGCTATTAATTATAGAGTTTTCTAGTGCGCAAGATTAGCTTTCAGTAGAGATTTGATCTCTTCAAAGGAATTCCTTTATTCACAAGAGTCAAGAGGAATAATTCTATTATTTAACTTCAGATCATTGAAAGGAATGTTGTTCTTGTACTTATCCATATGGCCAAGAAAACATTGCCTTATATTATCTTGAGATAACATGAATCCCTTGTCCCTTAGTTTGACTTTAAAGGATATGCCTTCCATGCAAATGGGGAAGAGGACCTCCTCTATCCTCTACCCACTTGATCCATTGGTTAGATCATCTTTCTTCATGTGAATCATATAGTGTTCCTCCATTTTGTCCTTTTCCTTCTTTTTATTGACATTGGCATCTCCTTCTAATAGATATTGAGGGATAGATGCCTCTACCAAAAAAGCATCTTTATCAGGGGGCATATCCACTATATCCCTAGCTATCATTTCCTATGGATAGTCATTTGGGCCTTTTTACTTTGTTAAATTAATATTATTCTGAGCTTAATCCTTATTAAAAGCACATTTGTGACCAAAAGTTATGGCCTCTGAAATATTTTCTTATTTTTCCTGCATCATTCTACTTAGGTTGAAAACAACTTAGCTCCTATGAGTTAGCCTGATTATACTACTACCATTTATCATTATCAGTCTTCTTCATATCTCATTTTTAATTCAAGTGTTATATTCTTGTTGAAATCCTTCCCACTACACCAAATATCTATTATAATTCTCTTGCCTTGTGCTCACTATCTTCATATCCAAAACCTGCACTACATTTTTATTATTTTTATTTGAAACCTATTGCTCCTAATTTACCTCTTCATCTTCATCATATTATCCATGAAATTAATATAAATGTGAAACATTAAATATTGGAGATATATCAAAATTCTATGGTTAACTCACCTCATAACTATTGTCATTGATTTTCTTTCCAATTTCACATGGCCCAATTTTCTTGTACATTAACTTATCGTACATGTCTTTTAGAAAATTTTCTTTCCTCAAGTAAACCATTACCCATTCTCCTTTTTCAAATACATCGGATCTTCTTTTTACATCTACTACTGATTTATATTTCTCATTACTTTCCTACAACATTTGTCTTATTCCTTTTTGCAACTACTGCATACATTTTGTAAATGCTTCTACATCATCACTAATTCAATCTAAAATTGGTAATTGTACCAAATCTAAAATACCCCTAGGATTTATCTCATAAACAATATGAAATGATGACTTTACTATTGATCTATTCACTAAACTATTACATGAAAACTCAACTTGTGAAAAATCCAAGTCGCATTGCTTGGGCTTCTCTCCAACTATGCATCTCAATAAATTTCTAACACTCCTATTCATAACTTCTATCTATCAATTTTTTTGTGCGTGATATGCATTACTAAATTTTAACTTAGTACCCATCTTCTTCAAAAAGTCCTTAAAAATGACGTAGAAATTTTGTGTCCCTATATGTAGTAATAGTTTTTAAAAAACCATCCAATCTCACAACATCCTTAAAAAAAATCTGCAAATGTAGTAGCATCGTTGATTTTCTTACATGCAATGAAATGAACCATTTTATAAAATATGTCTACAATAATAAAAACTGAATCCTTACCTCTATGTGTATTTGGTAATCCTAACACAAAATACATACTCAAATATGTCCATGGTCCTATTAGAACTAGTAATGGCATGTACAGTCCAATATTTTGTACATGCCCTTTAGCCACTTGACATATCCTACACCTTGAAACATACCTTGTCACATCTCTCTTCATATTTGGCCAAAAATAATTTTTCTTCATGAAAGCTATTGTCTTTATCTTACCAAAATGTCCAACCAAGCAACCACTATATATTTACCTTATTATATTATCTCATAGAGACCCAATTGGAATGCATAATTATTTCCATTTGAAGAGATAACCTTCTTGTATAATATACTAATCATGAATATCATTTGTCTCACCTGTTAATAAATTCTTGCACTGCTACTATCTTGCCAAAATATGGACCAGTATCATATAATTTTTTGATAGCTTCAAATCCAACTACTTCACTCATCATAGTAGTTAATAATGGTACCCTCTTGCTCAATGCATTAGATACCTAATTCTATTTTCTTAATAATGCTTCAACACAAAAGTGTACCCCTACAAGAAACAAACTTACTTTACATGTCTACTATTCAACTTCTTTTGTGTATTAACATACTTCAAATCCTTAAGATCTATAAATAGGATAAACTCCTTAGGCACTAGGTAATGCCTCCAATGTCTTAATGCTTTTACAGTTGCATAAAGTTAAACATCACAAGTAGAATAGTTTGTTCTTGCCTCATTCAATTTCTCTCTGAAATATACTATTGGCTTTCCGTCTTGACTCAGCACAACACCAATTCCTATAAATTAAGAATCACAATCAACCTCAAACACTTTGTTAAAATTTCATAATGCTAAAATCGGACTATCTGTAATCTTCTTTAAAAATTCAAATCTCTATGTGGCTTCTCTAGTATATGTAAATTACTTCCCTTTCATGCAATTTATTATTAGTGCCACAATACTAATCAATTTTTTAATAAATTTTCTATAAAAATTTGCTAAACCATGGAAACTTCATACCTCTATAATCCTTTTTAGAATAGGAAACTCAACAATTGCCTTTATATTTTTTTCATCCTTTCTCACACCATCTACTAAAACTAGAAATCCCAAAAATACCAAACTATTCTACATAAACCTGCACTTCTTCAAATTTACATACAACTTCTCCTTTCCTAACAAATCCATTACCATTCTCAAATGTTGTAAGTGTTCTTTCTTAGTCTTAATGAATATCAAAATATAATCAAAATAAACAATCATAAACTTAACAATATATTCTCTTAGAACTATATTCATCACCCTCATAAATGTGCTAGGTGCATTAGATAATTTGAAAGGCATCACCATCCACTCGTATAATCCATTCTTAGTCTTGAATGCAGTTTTGTACTCATTTCCTTCACGAATTTGAATCTAATAATGATCACTCCTTAGATCTATTTTGGTAAAATATTTTTCTCTTTCAAGGACATCCATTATATAATATAAATGAAGTATAAGAAACCTATATTTTATTGTAATTTTGTTAATTGATCTACTATCCACACACATTCTCCATCCTCCATCTTTCTGTGGAGTTAGAATTGTTTCTGTTGTACATAGACTCATACTCTCCCTTATCACCTTATTTATTAGCAATACATTAACTTTTGCATGTTTAGTTAGACTCATCCTACAAGCTTCTTGATTGGGTAGAGCTGATCCTAGAATCAAATAAATGTGACGTTGAATATATATCTCTTCGATGGTAAACTATCTGGTAACACATTAGCCATAATATATGCATATTCTTTCAACACTGTTTTTGATTCTATTTATATTGGCACCATTTATGTGTCTTCAATCTTTGCTACTAATACATAACAATAATCTACCCCTTTCATATCTTGGATAAATTCTTTAGTAAATAGCATGCTTTCTATCTTCTCTACCTCTTTAAAAGATAATAAAACTATATTTGTACCACCTTTTCAAAAAGTGTATGCATTCTTTACCATGGTCTACCCAATAACATATGTCATGCATCCATCAAAATAACATCACACCATATTTCATCAATATACCTTTTTCCTATAGAAAACTTTATTAAGCACATTTTATCTACTGTAACTTCATTTCCTTTCTTAAACCATGAAATCTAATAAGGATTAGGATGTTCTTCACATTATAAATTTTGTTTCTCTATCATTTCTTTATAAACCATATTTTCATAACTACCACCATCTATAATTACTTTGTATAACTTGCAACCCAAAGTACATATTTTTCAAAAAATATTTGATCACAACCATGCATCACCACCTTATTTATTTTGTAAATGTTCCTTCCATAGAGAAATCATAGTTTTTCTCATCATGAGATTCTTTCCAACATTTGTTGGTGCAACTTCAGTATTCTACTCTTCTATTTTAGCCTCAACTAGATTTACTCTTGGATGATCTTCTTGCCTCCTTTCTTGATCTTGATAATGTGAAACTCAAATTTTATGTGCCATTCTTCCCCACATTTATAAAAGATATAATATCTATGGTAATTTAGAAACCATCCTCTAACACCACCATAACCACATCCTCTCTGAAATCTTCATCTACTTTGTTGGTATTGAAACCCTTGCCTATTATCATCTTGCCTTTCTTCACCATTTGATGATTCCCCCCTATTGACATTAAATCCATATTTGGTGGTATTAAACCCACTTGATTCCCTTATTGGAAGGTATCCACCTCTTCTTGGACCAAGAGACGTCCTTCTAAAATTTTGTCTATTTTGTTTTTCTTCTACCTTCAAAGTTAATTGATAAGTCTCCTCCATGTTAAGTATTCTATACATGCTTAATTCATCTTGAATAAAAAATTACAAACCATTTACATACATTACATCCATCTTCTCTTCTATTTCATCATGATCTACTAATATGGAAAGCTTATAAAATTCATCAGTATAGTCTTGTATACTATGATATTTTTTCCTCAAATTCTATAATATTTTGTATAGGGTTTGTACATAATCTATAGGAATAAATTTATCCCTTAAAAAATAAAAAATAAGACTAAATTTCATTAATTTAGTTCATGAAAAATGGTGGATAGAAGCGGAGAAGCGATATTTGAACACATCTATGGGCATGAACTTCCCAGATCAGAGGAAGGAGGTAACAATGATGAGGATGAAGAGGATGTGTCTAAAGAGAAAAGATGAAGATCAGCGAGGTCATGGCTTGGTAGGTCCAAATAGAGCATGCGATAGGTTTATAATTATGGGAATCATTTGACGACTTAGCCTTTTAATGAATCATTATAAGCATCATCATTTTAGGTGAGAGAGTATGCTAGATCCAAACATACCCTTCTCTACTTGGTAATGAGAGCTTATAAAAATGACGACAAGCTCAGCCCCATATTGAAAGCATGTGACATGTACATGTAGTGCACAAGAGTTGTAAAGGAGGTTGACACCTTACTATGGATAAAACATCAAATCTATTATTGTACTTCCTGGAGTGAGAGTTTTATTTTGCTCGCAATTGATCAAAATGAGGATTCTATCTAGATCATTGCTCACAACATTTGGTTCAAACTTGTCTCAAAGGGTGTAGGGGCTGATGTTGTTGCTGATATGGAAGATTAGGATCTCTTTATTACCCAATGAGGTGATAATTACCATACTGGGAATACAATTGGACATAGGAGCATATGAAACTAGATCAGTTTTTAACCCTTTCCTATTTTTGCACCTTATTTTATCAAGATGGGGTAGGTGTTAGAGGATCCCATTACCTCAGATTTTTGGTTAGTATAAATGCTAGAGGATTCCATACTTTAACTGATTATGTCTTTATGGATTATGAAGGAGTCCATAAGTTTCATGCCCAAGCACAGGAAGTGCTCTATTTTATAGGGCTATGTCAAGATGTGATAGAAGCTATAACCTAGGTTTAGGAGGACTCTAACTCACTGAGGACATCCTACATTTAATTAGAGTGGATGATAGGGGATTCCACCATTGACTCATCTAGGTTCTGGGATATCTCACATTCCTTATAAGTATAACTTTGATTGTGGTGGATAGAGGTATCCATATCAAATCTTGTCATATCAGAGTGAATGATAGAGGATCAGACTCTTGCCTCTTCAAGACTAGAAGGTTTTCCCAAGACTTTAATGACATGGCTCATGTTTGGATGAAAAATATTATTTTGTTTCAGGATACAAATTATTATTGAGATTGAGTTGCATAGCTTCTTGTTGTGCTTTAGTGGGTTTTGGGCTTAGTGGCAGTTGAAGACCACTTCTTGTCTCTTAGATGCACAATGGTTCTATAGAAGATCTAGGATGTATAAGATTTGAAGAAGATCTATTTCTTATAACAAGCTTTTGCTTTACAACAAAAGATGCTTTGTTTAAGATTGTTTGTCCTTCAAGTTTTATTGAAAATTAATCTCATGGTTTGTTTAAAGGTTATGGGAACCTTCAAACCCTCTTGATGTGATAGTTATGGGACCCTTAAAATCTTCTTGTTGTACTACTGGCCAAGGCTGTAGGATCCTCAAAAACCTCTTGGTGTGTTTGTTATGATTGTGGGAGCCTCAAAACCCTCTTGTTATGCATTGTAAAGGTTTTGAGATCCTCCAAACCCTCTTAGTTGTGAGACCATCATTCAAATCCCTCTCTCTGGATGTGGGTCTAGTAATCAAAACCCTTCATAGACTGGTTCATAGCTTCAGCTTCAAAAGTGTTCACCCTATCTAATAAATTTTTTAATTTAGTTCATAAGTTATCTCAGAATTTTAAGTATATGTAGGTGAATAAGTATGTTTGAAATTTGTTTATTAGATATATGTTTAGGCTCACTTCACTTTTTTAATTTCTTAAAGCAATTTCATTGCCCCTAAATCTCACTAGGTTACTTTATTTATATTTTAATTGTCTCCATGACTATAGAACATTTTTTTTTGGTTTATGAAATTTTACCTATAAATTTCTAAGGTGTTGAATCTATGAAAATACCTCTTTTCCTTGGAAAAATGAGTTTCTTTTTATAATTGATTTGGAAATTTCATGTAGAAAAATATTTTCTAATCAATTTTAGTATGAAGGTATATATATCTTATAAGCCTTTCATTACATAAATTGATGTATGTATGAGAATAGAATTATGAAGATTAAAATACGGAGGAGTGCTAAAACATGGTTTCTAGCTACATGACACACATAGAGATCGAGGTTCACATAGTGGAAGGAGCACACAGAGGCAAGGTAGAAAGTTGGGGAATAGGCACTCAAATGTAGTTAGGGCATGGGGAGAGAGTTTGTTGTGCAACTTTCACAAAGTTTTTTGAGGAGCAGGTTCATGGGTGAGTTGTGAAAGGCTTTGTAGAGCTGGTGGTGAGGGATGAAAAAAGGAGTTCGTCACACTCAGCCCTTAGATATGAAGTAAAATACAAGTTATCAATGGTAGAAGAGACTAATGATTTATTTCATGTAATAGAGAATTAAGTCTAGGAAGAGAGTAAGGGAAACAAAGGGAGTTAGGCAGAAGGACGAGGTTTACCTTTATGGATGCTACAAAACATAGACATTTAGCTTATGAGGAGAAGATAGGAGATTTTTTGAGGTTTTGGCACAGGAGAGAAGATTTCTTAGGTGACCATTATCGTACCTTAATAAAAATATAGATGTAAATTAAAATTTTGGTCCAGGAGGAACCTACCAGGTGCTTCTCCTCTCACTAGGTCTAGGTTTGGGAAGAACTAGTTTCAAAATCACTATAGAAGCGTACACTTTATCACTTGGGATCTACAGGAGTAAACACTAAGATGGGGCTTTTGAGTGACAAGCAAGAGGGTTTCTAGGTAAAGATTCATTGAATTTTGGGTTCTTCAAAATACTTTACATGGTTCCTATTTTTTTAAAGTCTTGCTATGTCAAAATCCCAAGTCACCTTTTATTGTTTTCTTGATCTTTCCTTTGTACTTCACTTGTTTTGTTTGGTGAATTTGGGAAACTTTGTATTATCGACTATTTTCTTGGCCTTCGTAGTCTTCGGTCCCTTTTCTTTACATTTTTAAATTTTGATCAACAAATTAATGCGAGCTTGAAAACCAAAATTGGTGAAGTTTTTAGGGGCTTTAATCTACTTTACTTGGGTTTGTTTGAGAAGTAAAGTAATATCGTAAACCTGACTTGGTATTGGTTGTGAAGACTTAAGGTTTTTCATTTTACTTAGCTAATTTTTAGTGGTCTTGTGAAGTAAAGCTACTCTGAGACTCAGAGATGGTTTAGAAAGAAGGAAACTCTTAGCTTAAGTTAAGTTGTGTTGAATGCCTGGGTTCTCTTATCCAGTGACACTCAGGGTTTGCAAATTACTTTGCTTTTTTAGATCTGTGAAGTAAAGCTTCTTCTTAACCCTTATTAGGTCTTGGATTTTGAAGATTTTATGAATTTTAATTTAATCTGCTTGATTTGGTTTGCAAAGTAAATCAACTTTGTAACCCTAATTTGGTCTTGGCATTTGTAGACTTTTGAGTTTTTATGATTACTTTTCTTGAATTGGTGTGTGAAGTCACGTACGTTTGTAACTCTAGTTTGGCCTAGGCTTTGAAATTTTTAGGTTTTACATTTTACATAGCTTGGGTTTTGAGTATTAAAGTAGCCAAGTGAATCTGGTTTGGTGTAGAAAGGAGCCAATACACCTAGTTATTTATTTTTTCTGACAAAGATGGAAAAATGGGTTCAGTGAAATGACCAAGGCAGACATTTTCAAATGTTATAAGTGGAATTTTTTAGGGTGCCATGTCCAAAATAATACCATGTGGTCTTTGAACTTTATAAGTTAGAGAAGAGGGTTATGTTAGTAGAACTAGAAGGATTGAGATTGATCAAGTTGACAATTCAGATGATCCTAATGAGGGTGATCAAATTTGAAACATAAAGTACAATAGTTCAAATGGTGATGTAAATCCAAAGGGACAATCTCATAGTGTAGGTAAGGGGAGGGCTCTATGGGCTTTGCCTATTTTTACTAACCCAGAGAAGGTGCATTGGAAGGCTCATCATTATGGTCTATCAAAGATAGGTGTTGGAGCTTTTATTTGGTTTGATTTTCAAAGGATTGGAGGGCATTCTAGTCAGATTAAAATATATATTCATTACCATTTCTTCAATATTATTTGACCCTGTAATCTAGTTATTGAGGTTTTTAATTTTTAATATTCACAAAATCAAAAAATTGTGTTATTTTTCAAAAGTTTTTAAATATTAATATTTAATTTTAAAAATGAATAAGATAAATCTAAAATTTATAGATTTTTAAAATGTAAATTAAAAAAAAATCAAGTATTTTATATATATATATATATATATATATATATATATATATATATATATATATGTATATATATATATATAATACTTGATTTTTTTTTAATTTACATTTTAAAAATCTATAAATTTTAGATTTATCTTATTCATTTTTAAAATTAAATATTAATATTTAAAAACTTTTGAAAAATAACACAATTTTTTGATTTTGTGAATATTAAAAATTAAAAACCTCAATAACTAGATTACAGGGTCAAATAATATTGAAGAAATGGTAATGAATATATATTTTAATCTGACTAGAATGTCCTCCATATATAAGGGTTGGGAACGAGGGTGTTGGGGAGCAAAGGGTCGAGGTCACAGGTCGGGGCAAGAAACATTGAGTATATTCTAACTTATATTTATAATGTTTTTATATAGTTCGATATTATGGATCATTTAGAATCTAATTATTAAAATAATTATGATTTTATTTTATTATTATTTTTTAATAATAAATATATAAGCATAATGAAAAAGTGTATATGTGTGTGTAAAATTATAATACAATAAATATATCTCTTTTAAGTATAAACATAACAATTGTGATTAGTAAATTTATTGTAAAAATATAAACCCAACAAAATCTTTATATATTCGAATAAAAACATAAATACCAATATCTATGTAATTCTGAACTTCTTAAACTGATATTAAAAAACACAAAATGAACTAATCTGAAATATGCCCAAAACAAACACTGCTAATAACTTAAACATTGTTTTCAAGGGTACAAAATGTATAAAGCATGTCATTTGAGCATATAATTAAAGAAATCATTCTTGAAATATATCTTTTCAAATTAATAATGATGCAATGAATGCATGAAAATGTAAATGTCTATTAAGCACACAAGAAAAAAGCTTCAATCCCAATTCCCACTGCAATATATTAAAATTAGTTTTTTTAATTATGAAATTAAAATTATTATAAAAAAATAATATTAATGTAATTTTCATAATTATATTTTTATATATAATTTTAACTAATATATATATAAAATGCAATATATAAATATTCAATCAAATATTATTAATTTAATTTAATATATTATATTAGAGGTATCTTGATGATAGATAGAAGGAAGACATGTTTCCATAATTCCTTATAAAAGTAGTTAAAATAATCATTCTCAATACAAATACGTGAATATTCCAAGCATGGTAAAGGGCATACTCTAGTTGGGAGCATCTTGGTGGAACTTGGGGTGGTGTTTTGCATGTTTGAAAATTCCAACCCCTATTCTTTTATTGCAAAAGAAAGGGGAAATAATGTCTAAATAGAGGGTTTATCCTCTATTCTTAGATTGCTATTGGTGGTTTATTTTATGTAAGTCTAGGTTATATAAAACATTTTTGGATCAACTACCATGTGTAGATCTTGTCTCCCTTATTAAGGTGGTTGTAACTGTACAACTATTAGTAAGCTTTGAGAGCATGTTTATGTCTCCCTTGTCCAACATGAAGAAACATCACCATGTTTGTTCCCATGGTAGCATTTTGAAAAAATAATGTATGCAATATCTCTTTTCAAGTTAATGAAAATGCTTGTGGTTCTTTGCTATGCCTTATTGATGAACTATAGCAATGTGTTTTGCAAGTTATTATGATTGGACATTTGGGTTTGCATTCATAATTGGTTATCATTTTCATCATAAATCAAGATTATAAACCCTTTCTGCATTATTTAGGATATGTTGTTGAATAACTTGTTAGGGCACCCTAGGTTTATGGATTTGACAGTGAAAAATGTTTGAAAGTTTAGTTTTAGTGTATGTTCTAGTCTTTCAAGGATCATTTGGTATTTCTAATTAGCCTACTTATGAGTTTTTTCTATATCTTTAAAAAGGAATAATATCATGAATACTTCAAGATATCTTACCTATCCTACCTTATCCCACCCTGCAAAAATTACACCCTTTACATACTATAATTTTTGTTTGCCCTACAGAGGCATACTCAACATGCGTCTGATTTTTTTGTTTTGAAGCATAGTGCTATAGTTTTCCACTTGACCCATGTTGTTGAAAATTATTTAGAATGAAGGTTGAATTCATATACCCATCTATCTTTACTAGCTTCTATGTGATCTAGTGCATGTGTTCATCCCATGTGACAACCCTTCCTAGGTTGAGTGAACGAGTTTGGTTATGCCCTAGTCATATTTGTGTTTTCTTGTGCCAAAAATCCCCATGGAGGTTAAATTATAAAATCTATCCATATGAGCAAGCTACCCCCCCAAGTCCTCTCACCTTAGTTTAAGCAGAGCCAAAAGTAGTAGGGAGTTGACCATACCCCTCATCTGTGCCTCTCAATCATTTTCTCCATTTGGTTAATTTTTGATGTTAAACAATCCCCCAACAATACTGACATATTATTGGGTTTTTATCTTTGTTTTCTATTCTATTCAAATGTGTAAGACTGAGAGACAGAGGCATACAACTAAGAACCAACATTCATCTACCACCATTATCGGAGATAATTATTTTCACTCACATTACTAGGGACTCTTGTAACATGGTGTAAGTATTTTATGTTTTGAAGTTCTCTATTGTCATTTTCTATGTTTGGATTATATTAGACATCAACACCCTAACACTCCACTAGGGATGTGTTAGGAATGTAAATAATTTACAAATTGATTTCTAATGAGTTTAATACAAAGAGATGTTAAAGTTGCATGTTGGAAGGTGTTTTTCCCTTTTGAACATAATTGTAAAGATTTTAGTGTATTTATGCTATTATCTCATCATCAAATTCAGAAAAGTATATTTTTAGCATGTATCACAGTCAATTTATTAACTATTATATTCTAGAATTTTTATTCTAGTGGTGACTCCATCTTTATTATTTGGTTTCAAGCAAGATCAGTGCCTATTTTCAATATCTTCATTTAAATTTTTAGAATTTTATTATTTTAAAAGCTAGAAGAATTGTGATCAGCCTTCAAAGGTGACTCATCAAAACAACTTGTCTCGCCCTTAAGTTTTTATCAAAGAAGAGGGAAACAATTTTAAAGGTCTATTGAAGGGAAAAATTTAGTTGCTAACGACTCTCTAAACAACCAAGATTCCAATAATCTCAAAAAAATGATTAAACTCCCCATTATTGAGGACATTCACATCTCTCTAAGTCATATAGTCCAATTTATTCTCCATTTCCTTCTTAACTAGTTGAATTATCTCTCAAGTTTGATTCTACAAGTCCACCCCATTCACCCTTGGTGGCATGGGTCAACTTCAAATAATTGGTTTCAAAGGCCATTCTAGATGTCTGTTTTATATGAATGATAACAAAGATCTAGATGATGTCTTCCTCCACTGTTGATTCACTTGGTCAATTTGGAAATGGTTCTATATAAAAATGAAATAATTATGGTTCTATCTAAATACTATAATCTCCCTCAAAACAAGTGGTGTGAGGATAACATAGTCTAGGTTGAATTTTATTTAGAATTATCCTAGTTGTGATTCTTGAATTTTTTTTCAAATTACTCCATGTATGATTTTTTGGAATTTATGGAGTGAAATTAAAAAAATACATTTTAATATATATTTATTATTCCATAGTAGAATTTATTGGAAGCGTGAATCTTCTTACTTAGAAATACTCAAGTTTAAGGTTCCTTAACCTAAATATAAGATAGTGTGAGTTGAACAACACCTCATAATTGAATAGGATTTACTTATGAAGGAAAATACTTCCATTCAAGATATCCAAGATAAGATAAGTAATTCATGTTGATCTACTCCACTAACATAAGGACTAAATTAATCTTTGACATAACCTCTAAGGGAAAAATATATTATTTAGAATAGGAGAGGTCATTTACCTTGAGGATGAAAACTTCATTGCTAGATTTATACTCAATATCCCTTCAACAATAACATTTCTAAGGTAATGTTTTTGTTCTTAGGTCACAACCTAGATATTGAGTGGATGTGTTAATGGCAAAAATTGAATACAAAAGTTTATAAAAGGTAGTGCATGGAGGGCTTATCATTCAATTCAATTAGTTCACTCAGTTATTTGTGGCCCTATGAAAACAAAGTTTTTGGGTAAGACATCATATTTCATTACATTTATTAATGATTATTTAAGAAAGTTTTGGGTTTATTTTTTAAATCAAAAAAGTAAAGCATTTGATACATTTATGATATTTAAAACCCTTATAGAGAATGAAAGTGGTTACATAATAAAGTGTTTAAGGACTGACTGTGGAGGTGAATTCTTTTCAAATGATTTGATGAATTAATATGATTTGAACGGTATCAAAAGGAAAATCACAAATGCCAACACCCCTCAACAAAATGGTGTAGCTGAAAGGAAAGACCACATAGTGGTTGAAATGGGAAGGAGCATGTTACAACTAATAGGATTGAAAAACTCTTTTTGGGTTGATGTAATTGATATAACAATATATATTCTCAATTGAAGTCCCACAATTGCACTTGAAAAGGAACCTAATGTCAAATATTTCAATTTTTTTGATTGTTTGGATTATGTTCATGTAGCTGATCAAAAAAGGAAGAAATTAGATCCAAAGAGTGAGTCTTATTTTTTTATTGGGTACAATCAACAAAGAAAAGGTTATAGGCTTTATAATCCTATGACTAATAGTGTAATTGTGTCAAGATATGTTATTTTTTATGAAAGTGGAGTGTATGGTGATGATAAAGATAAAGGCACTATTGAGAAGTCTAAATATATTTTTATTAGGGACAATTATGATGATATTATTAATGAGCATCCCATAAATATTTAAATACCAAGTGATATAAATCTATTAATTAGCCCCTCATCTAGTGCATATATTCCATGCACAGTTTCAGATTCAAATTCAAGTCCATTAAATAGACCCTCATCTAATGCATGTATTCCAAGCACAACTCTAGCTTCAAGTTCTAGTTCTTAAATGGAGCTAAAAAGCTTGAGTGAAAGTTATTAGTGTATAAGAAGCCAAAAACATGAAGAATGTCCAACATATGAGATAGCAAATCATGCTCTAATTACAAAAGATGATTGTGAACGATCAAGTTTTAAATATGCATATATTAATGATGTTTGGGTGCAAGAAATGCAAGACAAAATGGATTCTTTTCATAGCAATGATTCATGGGAGGTTATAGAGATTTCATATGATAAGAAAAATATTGGTACTAAATGGGTCTACAATAGTAAGCATTATAGTGATGGAAGGGTTAAAAGACACAAAGAAAGGCTAGTTGCCAAGGGCTTCACACACAAGGATGGGATATATTATGAAGAGACATTTGCTTTAGTATGAAGACACGAGACTATTAGAATGATGATTTAACTAATATCTCAAAAAAAATGGAGCATACATCACATGGATATGAAACGTACCTTTTCTAATGGTTACTTAAAAGAATAAGTCAATTTAGAACATCCATAAGGTTTTGAAGTGCAAGGTAAAGAACATCAAGTCTACAAGTTGAAGAAGGTTTTGTATGGCTGCAAAGAAGCACCCAGAGCATAGTATGTAAGAATTGATGGATATTTTCAGTAGAATGGATTCAAAAGAAACAAAAGTGAGCCTACTCTTTACTATAAGAAAGAAGGTAATAATATCTTTATTATAAGTTTGTATGTTGATGATTTATTGTATATAGACAACAATTCTAAGATGAAGTAAGAATTCAAAATTACATTAATGAATGAATTTGAAATAAAAGATTTAGGTCTTATAATATAATTTTTAAGGATGGAAGATTATCAAAGTAAAGATGACATCTTCATTTATCAAACAATCTGTGCAAATAATATGTTAAAGAAATTTAATCATGTCAATGTAAATAACCAACCAATGTAAAGGGACATGAAAAAAGAGGTAGCAGAAATACCCAAATGAAAGTGAGTAAAGAGAAGATGTATAAATATGGAGCCAGTAGAGATGTATTTCAAATGACCTTTGATAGATGGTAAGCTTCGAACCATCATTAATTCATCATCCATGTTGTCATGTTTGTATGTTAAAGAATATTTAGGAAAGGATATCTTGAATTTTGATAAATCATGGAATGAAGAAGCTGTAAATTTATAATTCAGAATGAAATTGGCTAGAAGTAACTTCGAAGCTATGATAATTGATCTCATATATCATGTTTTACAAAGCAATATAAAATAGGCATCTAAATATATCTTGATTTCCTTCGTGAATGAATCAGATAAGTTGTTCAATGAGGTTGACCATTAATTTGAATGTTGTGAAAAGCCATCTGTGGAAAATTGAGATGTCTTTGTGAATAATGAGTAGAATAATTCAAAAGGGTTATATTAGAATGAGTCTATGTTTAATGTTCTCATGGGAAGATATAATATACTTCTAAATGGTTCTCTATACAATGCCCTATATCTGATCTACTCCTAGTTGATAATCCCATTTACAAAGTTTCATTGAGTAAAGCAATCGATATTATCAAGTTGGAGAAGATTAGATTCAAATTCTTGGAATGGTCTGATCTGAAATTATTGATTATACATGGATTGAAGGCAATAGAAATTTAAAAGTCCAATAGGCCTCCTTTAGTCTTCATGCTGATCAGTAGCAATAAGAGTAAGGATTTGCTTGATATTCTTGCAGACTTCTTCCTGGTTGGTTCTACAATAAATGATTTTAGCAACATTGGAAAATAAAATGGTAATCCTTATTTTTTGAAGGCTTCAAAGCAGATTCTACTATTCCTATTCCTTATTCGTTATCTTTTACCTATGTGAAATGTTTGGCCTTTGGCAACGGATTTTCAGACACTAAAATTTTAAGGTGTTTATATCAGGGTAATCACATCCTACTTCTTTGTTACCAGAAAAAATGATCTTTTGATCATGGAAATGATGTTTGTAGCATGAACAACCATTTTCACGATATGGTCATGTTTCTGACAGCTTTGGCAACATTTCTGCATTGTCTGTAGTTATTTTTCTATTTCTTAGTGAAAATATGTGAATATTTTGAATTTATATTCATGTATTTGTCACATACTTTTATTCACATGTTTGCCTTTCTATTAAATGTCTCTTTTTATTTATTTATTTTTAAATTTTGTGTATTATTCTTTTAAAAATAGCTTGCAATTTTTCAAAACTTTTGCCTTTAAAAATATTTAATATTTTGATTGTTAGATTATAAAAATATATAATAGTTTTATTATTTGATTATAAAAAATTTTAATAATTTTTTTCAAAGTATATGATGATGATGATGATGATGATGATGATGATGATGATGATGATGATGATGATGATAATAATAATAATAATAATAATAATAATAATAATAATAATAATAATAATAATAATAATAATAATAATAATAATAATAATAATAATAATAATAATAATAATAATAATAATAATGTAGGATATAATCAGGGGCCCAGATTCACAAGTGATCAAATACCACATGTATCATATATAGGGGGAATTAATTTTCAGTTGTGTAGAGTGAATGGGCAAAGCCAATTCAGAAAGAAAAAACTAAACACAATCAATAGATCAAAAGTCTTACATTAAATGCAAATTCTATTCATTAATAGAGAATAGGTAAAACTGGTACAATGTGCTATTATGCATGTTTTACAAAGTAGATATATGGAACATGTTATCTATGTTATGATTATGTGGAGCATTAACCTTATGTTGGATGTGCATGTTATATACTTATACAATTATAATATAAGAGTGGTTACAAATTATATCAGTTACCAAGAAGATGGTTGTGTTGGTTCATCTTCCAAGGTGGATGATGGTTAGTGAACCCCTTTGAGTACATGGCTAAGGTGAATCGATATGTAGATGTGATGTGGAGCCCAAGAGATGGTGATGTACATAGAAATATGATCTATAGTGCAGGACATTAAGGCACATAGGGCTATGAGCTACGAATCGTGTAGAAGTCAGTGAGATTATGTGGAACTTGTGCAGTGCACGAGTCTAGGAGGCACATAGGTATGCAAGGTATGACCCATAATTATTAGGTGTATGAGGCTATGAACTACGACGTAGAACTAGGAAGTATACCATACTATAGGCATGAGGGGCACAAAAGATGGCAAGCAAGTGCAAGACTTATGCAATGCATGCCACTATAAGTTGGGGAATACATAGTAATGAGTGCATAGTGTAGAACACATAGGGGTCAGTGCATAAAAATATACAATATGGCATGATACTTATGTGTATGACTAGGAGAAAACTTTAGGTAAGGAGTGCATAAGATTGGGTGAGAGGTGTGCACCCTACATAGTAGAGAAAATAAGGAATAAGATCGGTTGTGTGGGAACTGCACCTGGATCAAGGATATTATGAGTTATATTGTGCAGATAATATTGATTAAAAAATCCAATTCTAAATATTTGTTATTTTTTGGAACTAGCTTTTTATCATGGGGGAGTAAAAAACAAAAAAAATATTTCTCGGTATTTCACTACAGCATAATATCATTATGTAGGAGGAGTTGTCTACGAAGTGATATGGTTACATCACATAATTAAAGAATTGGGAGTACTATAGAAATAACCTACTATGTTGTATTATGACATGGAAGATGTTCTTAAACCTATTCGTAATATAGTATTTCATGAATGCACAAAACGCATTGAGATATATGTACATTTCATATGCAAATATGTTGAACAATATAACATTTAACTTTAGTTTTGTCTGGAAAAATAACAACATGCAGATATCTTCACCAAGTCACTTGCATAGAATAAATTGAAACACTCAATAATCTCTCTTGTTCACTTAAAACCATATTAGATTAAAATGGAATTATAAAATAAAAAATGCTAATTAATTCACTTATAGTCTAATTATAAATGTGAGATTTTTATATAACACAACTTACAAAATATTTATGTTTTGATTTTGTTAGTTGGTATTTGATTATTTATCATCTTAATATTGTTAAGATCCGTTTTCTTAAGAATTGCTATGTATATAAGTATAACTATATAACCTTTATAGAATGAATAGAATATCAATTTATTTTAATACAAATTTATTTAATGTTTATTTTGGCCTTGTACGAGTTCTTATACGTATTGTCATGTGTTGTTTAGAGAGAAATTTGCAGGGAGTAGGTTTGGCAAATAAAATAGACATGTTTCATCTTATGTTTATAGAAATATACCATTCTCTTTCTATTGGCAAAGTTGGGAGTATATTTATATCTATATTTAATAAGTAATATAAAATCATTATTTTCCAGTGCCTTCCTAAACGTTTTGGTTTAATGTTTTGGTGTGGCATGTAGAATTATAAACTAATTGATCTAATAAATCCATGAGGTTTGGGATTGGGATATATATGTGTGTAACCTCCATCGCCAAATTATTGGTTAATCATTTTTTTGGTTTATAATAAATTTTTTATTATAAATAATTTTAATCTTAAAACTTTTTATTCAATTGATTAAAAGAATGAAACATAGCCGTTCCATCTAAAATTTCAAAATGCCGGCCGAATTTAATTAAAGAAATTAATCTTCATATATACTCTGCGTACATGGTATGCTTTCGGACACAAGATCATGGCGTTCAAATACGGAATACGATGAATAATAAATCAAATTAATTTAGTTTATCTCGAATAATAATTTATTGAAGGACATCTATGGTTTGTTTAATTTATGTTTATGTAAACATGCGCATATGTTTCACATCTGGAAAAATTAAATAAGACCTAAAAACATAAAGTGGAATATGTTTATAAGGTGTAGATAAATAAAATAAATTTACATAGATTAATGATTTATCTAAACTCAGATAAAAGTCATATATTTTATTGATTTTTTAAAAAAAACGAGCTGCAAATGGTAAAAAAAGTGAAACACATTAGGGTATTGGAAGAAAATAGAAACAAAGCCATATCTTTTATTTTGTGTGAGGCCATATTTTTTCTCTGTACAAACACTTTTAAGAATTATAGGAAAAATAATTTTAATTTGTAATAAATATGTTATTAATAATTTGAAATTCTTAAGTTTTATAACTTTTTAATGTTTCATGTTATTTTTAATGTTTTATATTTTAATTAATAGAACATTCTAATCTTTCATGCTTTAAGATGAAGTAAGATGAAAGTTTATCTCACAATAATAATATTAATAAATAATATTTTAATTAAGATTAGTCTTTTATTAATTGAAATGAGAAGTAATTTTTTTAACAAGTTATTCATTAAAAAAATAAAACAATAATTAAATTAAATTGATGTGAAATGCAAATTATAATTATGTTGAGACATAATATTTAGATCAATTGATATGACCTTTGAAATATTATAAATACAAATCAAATTAATAAAAAATCAAACTCATATAAAATTAGAACAAGGTACAGTGAATTAAAAAATTTAAAAGATAGTGATAAAAAAAATTCAACAAGTTAGTGTTATCAGTGGTGGTTATGTTCAATTTTTTTATTATATTAATACTTTTTTTGCATGGTGTATAGCCATTTAACATTAGTTTTTTTTACTCCTTCACGTTTTCCCTATTGTTAGTTGGCTATTAGAATATGGATTTTTGGAAGTTGTGTTGTTTTTTCCCCCACTAACCACTACCACCTTCTCTTTTTTAAGATGTCTTTCCTAGTTTTTGACGTGCTACTCATAGTCCTTTGTGAAAGCACCAATTTGGATTTTTTTTTCACTCAGGTTATCATTTTTTAACAAATTGGTAATTGACATCGTTTTATTTTGATATTAGGAAGCACCTAAAAATATATAAAGTGGTGAGTATGCACTATAAATTTTGTTGCAATGTTATATTCAATTTAGATGTACAATGTTTGGTGTGTGCATATGCTTTTATTATAGTGATCCATTTTATGTCATTTAATGTTTGTTTATTTTTATTCTAAAATGTGATAGTTTTATGTATGTTTTAGGGGTGCCATATTTGGGTTAGTTATATATGTATTTCCAGGGTTGTTAGTTAGTTGTACCATTGAATTCATCTTCCTTTTAAAAGGGGTACAATTTCTAACTTTTATATAGTCTTTTACATATGTCTATTACTGTTCGTTACATATCATATATATCCATTAAGTGGTATGTCCATTAAGTATCATATGTGTCCATTAAGTCTTTATTTATGTTGTTTCAAGATAGGTTCCATTACATACTACTACATACTATATTGTTATATTATTATTAAAGTTGGAGGCTTATACGGTGGAGTGAAGTCCTGAGATTTGTTTCACATGAGACAAAATAAAAAATATGTCATTTGCCTCCATTCAAATGCTGACATGATGAATTGAGATTGTTGGTTTGGGCATAAAATGATCTATTGTGGTTTCAGGTTTAGGCATTAGCCTACAAGTAGCTTGAAGATAATCATAAGCATGTTATTCATCCTCCTAATTTTGTGACTCAATAAGTCATTATTCATCACCATCACTTTCCTCAACAACAACCTGAATTTCCTTAACAACATCCCTCACCTCCGTCGATAATAGTAATATAACATGCATCTTGTCCATCAAATAGTTGTTGGGTACTATCTACAAGATTTCTTTCAAAATACTAATGTAGCATCACTATGAATAAAACTTGCCATGCAACCTATGAAATACTGTAGACTATTTAAACCTTTTGACAAAATGAAGCACAACATCTACCTCTAGAAGAATATGAAGGTGATAGATCCTGACATGTACCTTAACAATCTTTGTCTCTTATTGTAATCCCTATTTATGAATTTACAAACACAAAATTACCAGAAGTAAAAATTGGCTCAGAAACTATAGGATTTAGTTGTAGAATAGGTGAATGTTTAGGATGGAATGAAATTCATCATATAACTAGTGCTAATGAACTTGACAAGTATTTAGAATCTCAAAATCGCATTCAGGGTGTTTGGGATCATGATTCCAAGTATGAAAGAAAGGTTGATTTTTATGTCACCCAATTAATTGCACATTTTGAACCCTTAAATTATGGTGCAAATCATATTATCCTTCTATCCTATGGTAAGAATGTCAACCAAAAAAATTGTTATCCAGTTCCTAGTGAGAATATAGGCATGATAGGACAAAATATCAGCCAAATACATGAAATGTTTAAGAGGAACTCTACATTTCAATAGCCGTATGAAAGACAATTTTATTATGAGGCAAGGAGTTCCACTATGCACCTTGAACATCCACCATATTATCAAGACCAAAATGGATCAAACACACTAGAATTTTAAGCACAAAGTCCACACTCTATAACAAAAAAAGGTGAGCTACACATACTCCACTTGCAAAAAAATTTAGAAGAGAAAAAAAGATAAATGCCTAGGGTAAACTGTACCTCATTTGAGCGGTATTTCCTCTTAAAATGAACTATAAAGAGATGAAAATGCACCTGAATTCGATGAATGTAGAGAACATTTAAAATGCCAGGCCAATGTTTTCCGTAAAGACACATGCCAATCTGGGTCCATGACAAATTATGGTACGGAAAAGGGTCTAAATTCGATGCATGGTAGGAATAGAGATATGGTAGTTAAATGATAGGAGGATTAAAAAATTTCCTAGGCCTAAACATCTCTTACTTTTCACTAACTCTCCATTTATTCCAATGTATGGTTTTGTTTATGCTATCGATCACCACTTAGAATATCAAAAAATAATTTTTAATTTAATATTTTAATGAGCAATTAAAACATTATAATGTTATGTAACAAGATCACGACAAAAATAATATTTGACATGCTATAGTGATAGGATTGAATAATTATACTGTTATGTAACAAGGTCATTGTGACAATTCATCTGTTATGGAGAAAGATGCCATTGATCATGAATGGAATGCTATAAAGCATTAGTAATTTAGTAATTTAGAATAGTAACGTATTAACACTCGTTAGACATGTTATGTGTTGATAACCTCCTTCAACATGTGAATATTAAAAAACATGTAGATTGTTACAAACTAAGGTTCTAAATCTATCAATTAACATCAAAAGTGGTATGAGTTTTTAAAAGAGCACCCATTAATTATCATCATTTAAAGGTAACTTTGGTAGTAATTTCCTTGTAATTTGATGCTATAAAAAGACAACGTAATGGTCAGTTGATAGCCATTTTTTAATATATTATATTTTATAATTTAATATAATTTTTTATATTATATTATTATATAATTATTTATTATTATTATTATTATTATTATTATTATTATTATTTATTTATTTATTTTAGTATATCAATATAATAAACTAACATGCCACACTCAAAAGTTACAAGAACAAGCCTCTAGGTGCGTTGATGAAACTACGCTAGAGATAACTTGCCAAGTATGCCGTTGATAAGCCATATATCTGTATAGTCCATTTTGTCTAAATAAATAAAAAATATCGATGCTTAATGTAACTGGAATCTTCTATGTTCACCAAGCTTAAGCTTATGCAACTCTAAATGAAAAGTGTCACATAACCGCACCCTAAATTTATAGAGCATATAAAGAAAACTAAAATCAAGAACCATGGTATGAGATAAACACAAAAAAATATGATGATGATTAATTAAAAAACAAGAGCAGATCGAGAAAAGAAAATGAATCGCTGATAAAAAGATAGCTTAAAATCCTAAAGGGCGAAAAAGAATAGAAGCAAAATAAACAAGATGAAATCAATTACACCCATTTCCACTTAACAACAATTATGGACAAGTTTTAATGTTTGCTAAGTATGTGGCATGGTAAAAAACATCAACCAAACCCACTCGCCACCCCACAAAAAGAAAGGTTAGAAAGAAGTCCGGTTCCATGGTGGTGGAAATTTCTCAATATATAATTTATATTTAATGTTAAAAACATTATAATATGTATTATATAATATTAATATAATGACAAATATTTAATAAATAAAAATATCATATTATTATATATACATTTATTATATAATAATATTATAATGTATGTGTGTGACTCATATTTATCAGAAAAGGGTACATAGTTTTTTAGTTATTAAGGTCATTGATTGGACTTTTACTATTGTAAAGGATTAATGATGACAACATGATCATTTGATTATAAGAAGGCTCCATCTCCATTTTTTAAATTCAGTTAACATTGGAATGTCAATAATATTAAGACAAGACATTGAGGTTCATGAGGGGTAATGATAACATTTTTTGTGATAGCATATATCATATGTCCCATATCATACACATGCTTCGACTTAGGTTCATTATTAGATTTATATACCCTACACCCATTAGGAAGGAGTTTATATCTTGCAAGGTAGTGGTATCTTTAGTAACTATTTTCTATTTGATTATTGAAAGACTTAACATTTGATACACAACTTAAATCAACAATGCCATGAAAGTTTTACAAAATATACGCCACATGGATGCAATATGGGGCATTGCTCATGATACAAAGTGAATGTTGTGATAAAGAAGTCACTGATTGAGAGAAAATATGTTCGATTGTCAATTATTTCTAAGTAGTACACTTAAAGGGAAATATACTCCACAAATAAAAGGAAAACACTTATAGAAGAAAATAATGAAAAGTTAATAAACATTTCTTCTAGTGTAACTTGGGTTCAATATCAACCGATAGTTCTAATGGTGGTACACAAAGACTAAATGAAAGTGAAAAACATGAATATAACTTACAAATTTTATGATGTTCATTACATAATCAAATATATATGTTATTTTTTAAATTGTGTTATTATTTTTTATTAATTAGTCATTAATTGAGATTGAATAATTCTATTATTATTAATATAATATTTTATAAGGTGGTGGTGATTTATTTTATATTTTAAAATAATTAATTATCTTTTTCAATTAACAAATTTTAATATTTTAATATTTCAAAAAAAAAAATAGATTAAATTTTTTATATAATTAAATTTAAATTTTAACTCCTAAATAAGTTAAGAGTTAATTTATAAAATGATATTTTAATGGTTATAAATTTTATATTCTATTGTATCATTTTAAGTTATTATAATTTTAATTGTTGTTATTTGATATAAATTAATTTTTAGAAAATGTATTTTGAGTCTCTAGACCTTCCACTTACTTACATTACTATTCATTTGCTTTATTGTACATGCACACCACATTTTCCACGTATGCATAAAGATTGTAAACTTTAATTTAATTTAGATATTAAGGTCCAAAGGAGGACTAAATAACTTATTACATCTACAATAATGGAGTGCCAAAAAATGAATTGCTTTAATCCTTTCATTACCATTGACATTTGGATTACTTCATTTCGATAATATGAATGCATGCATTTGGACCAATTTGAATTTTTAGGGTCAAATGTTCACATTAAAGATTCATATGGGTGGATTATATATATTAAATTGAAATGAAATGGTTTTAATTATGTTTATAAGATCCAATGATAATTGTGGCAAGCTTAAAAATTGGTAAAAAAATTAACAATTTGATATTATAATAATAATCAATGATGAGATTTAAACATGAGAAAGAGTTTAATATTCAACAATGGAATCTTAGTTAACATAATATTTTATATTAGTTTCTTTTATTATCCTTTCTATTGACATGATATTTCATGTGAAATCATAAACTACGAAGTGGGTTATAGTTCACATGATCGTGCCATCTTCTATTGATAAAGACTCTACGTTTGGAATACACCATATCAAATAAGCTAACTAATTGAATATCTCTATTTATTCATCTCACTAATTAAGATAAAACATCCTCAATTGATGATTGTTCTTATGTGAAAGGGAATGTAGTGGGTTAAATTTTGGTTAAAAGGGGAATATATCTCACCAAAAAAATGAAAACACTTTGCAAGTATAATATTGATGTGAGAATTTGTGTATTAGTTCCTAAATTATTGAGTTTGAAATTGATTAATATTATTTGAATTTGTGTACTATGGGTGATTTGTTGTACATTAATAATAGTGTTGCTAGTGTGGAAAATGATAAAAGTAGTTTATCGTAATGTAATACATAAAAGGGGAACATATTATACAAATGAAAAGAAAACACTTACTAGATATAATTGAAAAAACAAAAGTGTAATTCCTCTAACTTTTTTTGCACATTCGAGACAACTGCTAGTAGATACTACATTCATCCATACCATAATAATCTATTTATTTTTGTATTAGGTAATTAAGTAAGATAAATAATATTAGATTTATGATAGCATACTTATCTTAAATATTTATGAATTATTTTATTTGATGTTGCTATATATTTATGATTTATGAATATGATTTACATACCCCACAATGATGAAATGCAATATTTTATGTATTATGAATATGGTTCATATATCCCATAATGATCAAATGTAATGTATTATTTATATTTGATGTAATATGATTTATTTAAAAATTATGTAGATATGTCTCAACCAAAATTTAATATTGAAAATGAAGAATAACAAAGAGAATATCAAAGATAACAACAAAGAGATTCATATCAAAGATAATATCGTAGATGAAGATCATAAAAAATGACAAATGTAAAAAGAGAAAGAAATAAAAAATCAAAATCACAATGATAGATATATATTTCAAGAACACATGGGTGAATTGACAACTATATAATTAGAATCTAGAAAAGAGGCAACATGTACATACGATGAAAGATATTTGAGCATAAACATTGCAAGATGAACAATATGTATTAAGAACAAAATTACAAAGACAAATGCATTCAAATCAATTAATTGAGACAAAAAAACAACATAAATAATAATTTCACCATGAATTAGCTCAAAGGAACTACCAGTGATAAAGTCATAATGTTCACATCAAATCTAAAGAATTGGACTTAATATCAATATATCGTGTGCTCCAAACACCAAATAATGCACTTCTAGTTGTAATGGATGTTGATGTTGCAATTACTACGCAAAATAAAAACATAAAAGAGAAAACAACATTTCAACCTACAAGAAGAACATGAAGGGAAAATAATGATTTAGAAGAAGATTCAACTTCACAACCTAAAAGAAGAAGAAAAGTGCAAGATACAAAAAGTGAAAGAGAGCAAAATATCCCAATGGAATGGTTGGGAAAGATTTGAAAACATTTCAAATATTTTTTTGGCATGGGTTTGATACTATTACTTCACCAAGCATTTGTTATATTTGTCAAGAAATTTATATTAGAATAAATGTTTCTCAAACCGTTGAAGGCCGTGTATGTAATAGATGTCAATAAGAGAAAGGTCATCATTGATTTTAAACGTTGAATAATATGGATCCTAAACCACAACCCCCAAAAATTTCAAACATAACACAAGTTGGAGGAAATTTTAATATCCCATTTCAACCCAATCCTAAAAGTGACACATGCAACATGAGGCCAATATAAATATAAAGGACATATAATTAGCTTTTTGTAAGAAGTAACATAATTTACTAAAGTTTTACCACATTAAATAAAATATTTGCCAATGATTATAGTTCGATGAAGGGATCAATGTGGAAAAAATTAAAACTTTAATATCAATAGAGAAAGTATACAATGCACTAAAATATAAAATAGAACATGACATGTTTTATTCAGATGTTCAGATTGATGAAAATGCCCTCAATGATCTTACACTTGATTCTAATGAAAATATGTTTAACCAACAAAACTTTATCCATATGGAATTTGATTTTGATGCAAATGAGTCTATATATGTGGGTCTACTAATGAATATATATGAAATAAATATCATTGATCACACAATTTCAATGGCTTCTAAACCCCCTAATATACCAAGGGAGATGGAATTAATCTAAGCACGAGTAAATAACCCTAATGGGGATCCTAGATCACTTATTGATTGGCCATGGATTAGATCGTCTCCTATAAATGAGTATGTCACATTAGGATTACATGATATGGACTTTTTAGCATTATTTCTTGATGAAAGATGTGATTGGATAGAACCATGGTTGAAATGAGTATATCCACATGAATTTTTTTAAAGTCTATTTTGATATAGGGATCATCATTTTAACCAACATTCATGATTTAGCTATTACATGATGAACATGATTATGAGACATCATGTACAAAATTTAAGTGTGGTGTTCATGAAAAAATGCCTTTAAGAGATGCCAATCACTGTTACTAAGTTACATTATCATATGGATAATGTAACCCACTCCCATTTAGCAGATTGTTTAATGTAGTTTGGAACATCATTGAGGGGTACACGATCATATTGGTAAAAATGCCATGGTGAATTAATGGACATGCTACATCAAATAGGACCACTTACCATTATCTTCCCTTTGAGTATAGGGGACATGTATTGGCCTAATCTACATGCACTGATGTAAAGAGTGCAACTAAGAGATTCATAAGAAGACCAAAATTGGTAAAGACAAAATATTATTGATTATCCTCATATAATGAAAAATTATATGCACTTGTGACATTCAAAATTTTTTAAGGATGTATTGTAAAAATTAATGAAAGTAAAAGATTACTGGTCTAGATGTGAATGGCAACATAGAGGTTCACCACATGTACATGGATTCATATGGTTACACATAGCACCAAATATGGATAACCTTGATTGGAAAAATGATTGTGAAATAAAAATGCTGAGAATTACTTCCAGTCTATTATTCATGCTTGGAATTATTGGGAAGATCCACAGCAATAAGACATATAGGTACGTCATCAAGATTTCATCAGGTAATATATGTTTTATGAAATATCTATATGTGTTAGTGTAAATAATAAATTATTGTACATAATTAATTTTAGTCATGTCAAAATTTCATGCATCATCAATGTATTCAAAATACAAGATAACTTACACATGTGGATATAGAACCTGTTTATGAAGAGCTACTTTATTGTGTAGAATGACATATAATGTGTAGAGAGGGTGCTTGCCTATGGATGAAAAGAGGAAAAATGGTTTGTAGGTAAGATTTTCAATCTCATAAATAGTTGTATAAAAATTATACATAATATTTGTAAAATAATGAATAATTGAGTTATTATTTCTTCTAGGTACGGTGTACCATGGCCATTAAATCTTAAGGGATCAATATATTATCAAGAATTAGAAACAAGAGATAAAAATTTTGAGCCTAAAATAAATGATGATCAAGTCAATACACACAATCTCTATGTATTATAGCTATGGAGAGAAAATGTAGATTGACAACTTGTTTTATCTAAACATGTTGTGGTAAAATACATTACTAAGTATGCAACAAAGGTAGAGATGAGTTATAAAACTTATCATCAAATGTTGATGCAGTTTGAAAACATTGAAAACACCGATGGATTAGCAAGAAAAACATATAGAAGATCTAATTAAGATAATTTTTGAAAGAGACATTGGGTTGTAATAAACATGTCACAAGTTATTAGAGCTTCTTTTAGTAGAGAGCAATGGAATATTTATGAAATTGAATGTTTCATGTTAGGTGTTTGAACTTATAGACAAAAATGAAGAAGATGATAATGAAGAGCATACAATGTATTTCATTGATGGATATAAGAATAGGCCTTTTTCCATGAAAAGCACATCACTTATTGAAACAAACAAATCTTGGACATATAATCCAAGGCTAAAAAATACAAAAAATAGGAGGCAAAGAGTATTACATCTATAGTGAGAGTATTTCCAAGGGTTTCCTTCATCTCTAAATGTGAATCAAATAAATGGATTGATTTACGTTGGTCAGAGTTATTACTTTACAAGACATTTCATGATATAAAAAGAGATATTGGAATTGATGGTGAAGAAATAATATCAAATTGGGATTCATTCAATTATAACTATTGGCATGCGGAGAGAAGAATAATTCCAAAAGATGTTGAAAGTCACAGTTATACTAAAGGTGAGGATAATAAACTTGTTTAACAAAACATAGTGGAACATGAGTGGGAAATCATATCCATGATACAATATAGCCAAGTTATGGAAGTTAGTGAGATAGACATGTTGGGAAGAAGAAATATTGAGAGACAATTGTTATGGAATAATGAATATAGAGATGAAGAATACACAAATAAAGTGATCAAATTCATAAGTACCATGAAATATAATGGATTTATATAGATAATCATATAAAACCGGAAATGAAATATGAAACATTGGGTGCTAAAAAAAAATCACTTGATATGGTTATGACACATTTTCATGGAGGTAAAAATACTTTGACCTTATACATGATAGTCCAAAGAATAACACAAGTAGGAAAATCATATCTGATAGGTGTCAATCATCAAGCTCTTCAAGAAGCAAAATTTCGAGAGTAATCTCCACTGAACTACTACTTGCACCAACTAGAGTTGCAACACTCAATATTCATGCCTCAATTATCCATGCACTACATCAAATCCCAATTGTGTATTTTATTGAATTAAAAGGAACAAACTTACAAGTTCTCAAGAGGATATCTACCACATAAAATACATATTGATTGATGAAATGAGGTTCATTGGGCAAAATTTTCTATAGAACATAAACTCTAGAATCTATCAAGCATTTCCTAAAAATGCAAACATGAGTTTTTTTGGTATATCTATTATTTCAATTGGATATTTGGGTCAGATTCCTCCTATTAGTGATAGACCATCATACTATAGCAATCAATGACCCAATCTATTGTAGGAATAATTCAAAATAGTTTTTACTTTGGACAAGATATTTAGATAGGAAGGCGAAAGTGATGATGAACAATGGTTTTATCAGCTACTCACAAATATTAGAGATGCAAATCCAACAATAGATGATTGAAAGCTATTGATGACAAAAATAAATTTTGGAATAGATAGACCCACCAATGAAGAGTTTGAAAATTGTATTAATTTTTTTTCCATAATTGATAGTGTGCGTAACCACAATAAAAGAAAATTAAATTCATTGAAAAGACCAGTTGCAAAAAGCTTTACAACCAAAGTAGAAAGTGCCAATAGACCAATGGGAGGTCTAAATGATGAAATTGATGTGGATTTACTGATTTCTATTGATGCAAGCTTCATGTTAACTTCCAATATTTAGATAGAATCAAGTCTTGTAGATATAGATCTAGGTTATATTATAAGTATAATCTACAAACCTGAAAGTGCCCCACCATAACTACCAACATATGTTATGGCCGAGTTTGAAAATTACTTAGAAATACCATTTGAATATGCAAGTCCATATATACTTCTAATTACACCAATACAAAAATGATGCATAACCCAACTACCCTTATAGATGGCTTGAGCATTAGCAATTTACAAATCACAAGGTCTGACCCTTTCAAAAGCCATAATTGATATAGTTCAAAGATAAAGAACAAGATTGACATTTTTGGCTATATCCCATTTCAATTCCTTGGAAGGACTAAGAATATTACCTCCATTTACATATGATCATTATGAAAAGCTAAAAAATGGAAAACAACATTCCAAATAGAAAGTTGAGGAAGAGAGATTAAAACTCTTAGAAGAAAAATAATTTCATGTAATTATGAAAAAATTAATGTACTTATTCATTATTTAATATTTTATGTGTTGTGTACTTATTCATTATTTGACATTTTATGTCATGTTTATGGTACTTTTTGATGAGCACTAAATAACTATTTAGATTGACAACTTTAAATTATGTAAATTAAAGTTTTGGGTGATTCAATGTAATGTGTATTATAGTTCTGTATGATTTAATGTAATGTATAATATAAATTTTAAGTTTGATGAAAAACTTCAAATTATATGTCAAATAAATATGCAAAATGCATAGTTATTACTAGCATACCTATCTTAGATAAATCTATGTAAAAGAAGCTAAGAGATAAACCTGTGATTTGCATATTGCACCACATATCATTTGGGGAAAAAAATATCTTTTTTGGACATTGATTATATGATAACATAGATTTGCACTGTTTCATCTCATTTGAACCCCAATGGGTCATAGATATTTTTTTAAAAATTACGATTATATTATATTTTTTTATTAATAAAAATTAACTTTTTAATTAATTTTTTATTAGATAGGTTAAAGATGGGTTAAGGGTCCCATGCCCAATACAAAAGAGAGCAAAAGATAAAATAATAGAGATCAAAAACACTTAGCAACCAACAAGAAAGAGGGAAAATTTTGCCAATCCTCTACTTCCATGAAACATTTGCAAAACAAAAGAAAAGCAATAGCCCTCCTAGGAGAGCCCTGAGGTACCAAAAATTGAATTGGTGGAACAAAAAAAATAGGAGAGTATCAATTAAAACCTACCACCATATTCCACTCAACCTTTAGGAAACAGACAGAAAAACTCTGCTATCAGAAAAGTAGGAAACAAAGAATCTTCTGTGAAATTTCTACTTCCACTAAAATTCCACATAAAAACATCCACATAACCCTAGCAGAGCCTAGGTCACTTCTTATCTATTTTAGAGTTCCCCCCCTGAATAGAGGGTAACCCTAGACTCAAATATTTTGCCATTTTTAGACTCTAGTCCATGTTCCCTTGTCTTTAGTTAATAATGTGGCTAAAGGAATTAGGAATTTGAAAGAATTAGAGGGCTTATCTTTGTCTTATGCTGAAACCAAAACTAATGGTTCTATCCTTGGATTTTTAAAATTAATATTAATGCCATTAGTGATAGTTCGAATAGGGGTTTCCAATATTGAGACTAACCTCTTTACTTCTAAATTTGATGGGTCTACCTTAAAGTCCCTTTTTATGTCAGAAAGGTTGACACTATCTTCATTTAGGGTAGGAGACTCAGGATCATTAGAGGATGAATATGAAGCATCATTCATAGATTTATTAGCATTCACAGTGAGATTGGAAAGGCAAGAGTTAGACCATCAAGAGGTTTCCTTCTTTTTTCTATGAATATTGCAGTCCTTACTCAAATTCCTTGTGTTAAAATAGCTACAGAAATGTAAAATTAATCCTTTGTAGTCAAGGGGTTGGAACCAAGAATGTTCACCTACTTGTACGATAAATTTATCAAGAAGATCCTTAGAGGTATCAACATTGACCAAAATTCTAGAAAAAGTGGTGTGGAAAAAAATAGTAGTGTCAGGGTGTGTTTGCATAAATTTACCCAAGGATTTGCTTATGGCTTGAAAGTTGTGTTTACCCCAAAATTGGAAAGGGAGGTATGAAAGGTGAATCTAGATAGGCAAAGGTTTAGTAAGGGGGTTAAAGAAAGGGGACTAGGGTTTCATGATTAAAGTATGGAGATTCAAACTCCAAAGTTGGTTTAGGATCAGATCATTATCCTCTCTATAGTAAACAACAAGAATGGAAAAGCTATTAACAATAGGATAAATGTCGAGACTACCTTGCAAGAGTGGTTGCCTGGTTTTTGAGATCCATGGATGGAGGTCTTGGAGTTTTGGCTAGAGATTAGTGAATCTGCAAGTGATGCTATTAGATGAAAAGTATTATACATTAGAGAGAACTTCCTTAGTCTCTTTCTCATCAAAGATCACCACTATTACAGAATAAGTAGGACTGAGAGCTTTGGGAGTAGATCTAGTTATTGGTTTCAAGGCCACCTCAATGAAATATTTTGACATTGGCTTCAAACTGACCATAGTAGTCAAGCCCATTAAGTAGAAACCCCTATCCATAGGGGGAAAAAGATTTGGGTTAAGCATAAAAAACTTATTTAGACTCACTTTTACCTAAGATTTAATCTTGGCCTATTCTGGTGGGGTGATTTGAAGGGTGGTGATAGTGCTATATGTTGAGAGGAGGCTACAAATGCTTGCAGAACATTGTTGGGTATCCAGAACAATGCCCAGATGTTGTAAATTGCTTGACCTATATAATGAGGGAAAGGATTGATGAGGGTTCATCCCTCGATCTAAAAGAAAACTAGATCCAATAATAGGTTGCTCTATGCCTTGTGTATGACCGACCAATTAAACATAAATTTTAAGAAAGTAATATAATAAAATTTTATTTTTATTTTTATTTAATTATGTTGAGAGGTGTCCTATAATTATAATATGAAGGAGAAACTTCTAATATTGTGCTAGTGGAAAAAACTAAAGATGACTATTTTTATTTTTTTAAAGTACAATGCCATCTCTAAATATTTCCATGGAAAATAAGAGGTATCATGATTTTTTATGGCTTTTGAAGCAAGAACACAACCTAAAATCTGGGAAACCATATGTTTGAATCTTTAAACATTGGGGACATTTGTGTTTTATAAAAATGAATGATTAAGAAAATCAAAGGACATTGAGCTATGCCCATATCCTCCCTAAATTATGTTAAAATGTGTGGTGCATCAAGGAATTCACGTAACTGTCATGATCAAAAGGGTTTATCATTCCTTTATTTTACAATGTTGAAGTAGTAGATGTCAAATATCCTAACTAGCCCAACTGCCCAACTGATGTGTGATACACATAAATAGCTTTTAAAACCTATAACTATAATTGACCGATAGGGATTTATAGGTGAAATATATTGAACACTGAATCTATCATCTTTATCTTTTTTATATTTTTATTTTCAAACCCTGCCCTAGCCATAACATAGAAAACCAATGATCGAGAA
Source organism: Torreya grandis (assembly GCA_037957365.1). Taxonomy (NCBI): domain Eukaryota; kingdom Viridiplantae; phylum Streptophyta; class Pinopsida; order Cupressales; family Taxaceae; genus Torreya; species Torreya grandis. The sequence continues at coordinate 2,329,490 of JARHVA010002471.1, read as the reverse complement.
AAAAAAGTGAGGTAAGGCGATTGGTTTTTAGATTTAATATATTAATAATACCATTGAGCATCAACAACGGTCGGAAAAAAAGGTGAGGCAAGACGATTAGTTTTTAGATTTAATATATTAATAGTACCATTGAGCATCAATGAGGCACGACGATAGTGGAGAAAACATAGGTTATTTTTCTTGAAAGATAACGCTTTTGGGGTTTCTTCAAGAAAACATGGCGGAGATTATGATAATCATAGAGGAAATGAGTTTTGACAATCATAAACAGATAATCTATTTCACCCTCCATATCAACCGAACTAGCCATGGCAGAAGTGAAACCCTTCGAGATTGTTTGGAGAAATTAGGTGACATGACAGATGAGCTAAACACCTCTCACTTCTTCAAGGGAGGATTTTTGATATAAAAATTAGAAATAAAATTATAATTTCATCTCTTATTTCCCTCAATTTTTTTAAAAATAAAAAGTATATTTTTTTGGGGGAATAATTAAGGTTTTTGTGGGGAGCATAATTAGCGGGAAGGGAAAAATGCACTTCCCACTCATTGGTTTTCACGACACCACTATTGATACTAATCACTGTAGGTATCCTCCATAGGTTGCATGTGTCCCTTACTATTTCTGACATTTCATCTTTCCTTCATGCTATATGTAGCTTTTATAATAAGTATGTGATTAATTTTTGTAATGTTTATTTATTTATCTTCACATTTTATATGCTTTGTAATGACCAATATGCGAAGAAGTTATTATTCCCCTTTCACCACGACGACCATTTCGACGACCATTTTGTGCAAATTGTATTGTTAAGGCAGGTCCGTTTCATCAATCTTATAATCCTGTAAAATTTCCATTCTAGCCATCACAGAGGTTACACACTCAAATTCCACAAAGCATAGAATGGCACTATCTCTATCTATATATTTATCACCTTCAGGATGTTTGGGACCCTTGTTTTTAAGCCTCATTCCCTTGTATCCTCCCAAAACCCTAAATATGTGAGACGCCTCCCTTTAAGTAGAGTCTCCCGGTAAACCCTTCACAAACAGGGTATTAAACACGTCCACAGGAAGAGGAATGGGGGGTTGAATATCTTGGATATCATACAATCTATCGTGTCCATAGCCATGTCCATTCATAGAAGAAAGAGAAGTGGAAAATGAGTTTGTGTTTCCCAACTCTAATATGTGCACATATGTCATAGGTTACACTCCTCCATTATCTATACCATGGCCATCAATTCTACTCTAGTTTCCATGTATTTCTACACCAATATCTTAAAAGATGAGACCCAATATCTATGGCCATGTGACGGATATGGGGCTCCTTAATTTGTATTTCCCATCATCAGACACCCAACTCAGAGAACCCTCTGCATACTGAAGGGTAATATGAATAGAAAATAAACCAGAAAATAAGAACTGTTAACCTAGAACTCAGAAAGCTACAACAATCTTGAGAAACACAATTCTATTCATCTTCTAATTTCCCTTGATTACAATGTGCGCCCTTAGCGTCTTTTTATAGATTTAAAAACTAAACAATAACTGAAAATAGACTCATCTATTATTAGCTTCAACTACTTAACTAACTGCTTGTTCAAACAAACTCTTATCTAACTGATTGTTAACTAACTCAATTCTAATTGTTAGTTTACTAACTGATGCTTAATAGCATGTATGCATGAGTGGAGGTGGGAGAAATTATCTCTAAATAACTTGAGTTTCTAACACTCCCCCTTAATTTCTACCACTTACAATTTTAGCATTTACAATGCCTAAATTTTGTCTCAAATAATCAAATGTCTCTTTGGTAATGCCTTTGTAAATATATCTGCTAGTTGATCTTCAAATCTACAAAAATCCAGATGGATTTCTCCATTGTTCACTAACTCTCTGATAAAGTGAAATCTTGTATCTATGTGCTTTCTCCTCTTGTGAAACACATGATTTTTTGATAAAGCGATTGCTAATTTGTTATCACAGAAGATTGGTGTTGACTCCTTCTATGCCTGTAATAAATCTTTCAATATTCTTCTCATCCATGTTGCTTGACATGTTGCTGATGTGGCTGCAACATACTCTGCTTCAGCTGATGAAAGTGTCACTATAGGCTGCTTTTTGGATGCCCATGTGACCACACCTGTGCCTAATATAAAGGCATGTCTAGAAGTACTCTTCCTATCATCAACGCTACCTGTAAAATCACTATCTGTAAAACCAATCAAACTAAAATCGTTAGTTGTGGAATATAAAATTCCATAATCTGTAGTTCCTGCCACATATCTCAATATCCTTTTTCCAACTTGCCAATGTGAGTCTTTTGGTGACTCCATGAATCTTGAGATTAAGCTAACCCCATAACTGATATCTGGTCTAGTAGCTGTAAGATACATCAAACTTCCAACTAGCCTTTTGAATATTGTAGAATCAACATTGGATCCCTTGTCTTCTTTGCTAAGTTTAGTCCCTGTAGCAACTGGTGTAGGTGCTGGTTTACAATTCAGCATCCTAAATCTTTTTAACACATCCTTTGCATATTTTGTTTGACAGATAAAAATTTCTTTCTCTGATTGTTCAACTTCTATTCCCAAAAAATACTTCATTAATCCCAAATCTGTCATTTCAAATTCATTCTTCATTGCTGATTTAAAAGTATCTACAGACAAATTTCCAGTAAAAATCAAATCATCAACATATAAACACACAATTAAAATTTGACCTTCTTTGCTGATTTTTGTGTACAAAGTAGGCTCACTATCACTTCTGCTGAATCCTTTGCTTATCATATAAGAATCTATCCTGCTATACCATGCTCTTGGTGCTTGTTTGAGACCATAAAGAGCTTTCTTCAATTTGTAAACTTTTTCTTCATGTCCTTGAACTTCATAACCTATGGGTTGTTTCACATATACTTCTTCATCTAGAAATCCATTCAAAAAAGCTGATTTTACATCCATTTGATATACATACCAATTATTTTGAGCAGCTATGGATAATACCATTCTTACAGTATCCAATCTAGCAACTGGTGCAAATGTTTCATTATAGTCAACTCCATGTTCTTGTACAAAACCTTTTGCAACTAACCTTGCCTTGTGCTTTTCAACATTTCCATCTGCATAAAATTTAGTCTTATAAACCCATTTGACTCCAATACAATCTTTACCTTCAGGTAGAGTAGTTAGATCCCATGTCTGATTTCTTTCAATAGCATTCAACTCTTCATCCATTGCTTTTAGCCAATGTTCCTCATTAACTGCTTCTTCATAATACATAGGGTCATGAGTGAAAAGAGCAAAATTTGAAACCAAATCTAATTTCTCTTCTTCTTGATTATAAATCTCATTTGAATTTCTCATCTTCTTACCTTTAAATCTTGCTCTTAAAGTAGCAAGAGTTGGATCTGATTCATCACTTACTTGTAAATTTGGAGTAGGGTGACCTGCATGACTAGATTCACCTTGTTCAAACCTCCTGGGGGTTCTTACTGGAGTGTTTGTACCTGTTTGTGGAGAGGATTGTCCACCTTGCAAATTTTGTTCTTCAGAAACTTCTTCATCCTGTGGAATTGGTGCCCCAACAATGATGGTGCTACCATCCCATGCTTCTGCTTCCTTAAATTCAACATCCCTACTAATAATCACTTGCTTTGAAATTGGGTTATATAACTTGTATGCCTTTGATTCTTCAGAATAGCCAATAAAAATGCATTTCTCACCTCTATCATCAAGTTTCTTTCTCAATTTAGATGGGATAAGAGAATATGCTACACAACCAAAAATTCTGAAATGATATACACTATATTTCTTACCACTCCATGCTTCTTGTGGAATTCGATCTCTGACACTCTTTGTTGGGCTTCTATTCAAAATATACACTGCACAGGCTACTGCTTCTGCCCAATATTCATTTGACAAGTGTTTAGCTTTTAACATGCTTCTTGCCATTTCCATGATTGTTCTATTCTTTCTTTCTGCTACACCATTCTGCTGTGGTGTGTACCTTGTAGTCAACTGTCTTTTGATTCCATGATATCTGTAAAAATCTTGAAATTGATTAGACATATATTCACCTCCTCTATCAGATCTGAGTACCTTGATATAATGGCCACTCTTTTTTTTCAACCATTGCCTTGAATTCTTTAAACTTTCCAAATGCTTCAGATTTGTTTTTGAGAAAGTAGATCCAAGTCTTTCTGCTAAAGTCATCAATGAATGTTAGAAAATAAGTACTGCCTCCAAATGATGGAGTTTGCATTGGTCCACATAAATCACTATGGACTAACTCCAATATTACCTTAGCTCTATATGAGCCTCCTACTGGAAAACTCTCTCTATGCTGTTTTACCAAAATACAACTATCACATGAACTTCCTGGCTGTTCTATTGGTGGTAAACCCTTCACCATATTTTTCTTCTGTAACAAATTTAAAGCTCCAAAATGTAAATGTCCATACCTTAAGGGCCATAGCCATGATTGATCTAGCTGTATGGATTTGAAGTGTGCTTCCTCTTTTCCTTGGATGCACTGAATATGAAGAGGGAACATGTGATTCTTGGTCATCTCCACTTTTCCTATCAACCTGTCACTTGGAACCTTGTCCAATATTGTGCAGACATTATCCAAAAAAGATACTCTGTAACCTTTCTGCACTAACTGACCAACACTCAAAAGATTATGTTTTAGTCTAGGTACAAAATAAACATCAGGTATAAATCTTCTTTCACCATTCTTGGCCAAAACATTTATGACACCTTTACCCATGACATCTACTGTGATATCATTTCCTAATTTCACTTCTGATCTTACAGAATCATCAAGACTAGCAAAAAATTATTTATTTCCGGTCATATGATTACTGCAACCACTGTCTAAAAGCCAAATATCTTTAGCTTTTTCTTGAGTAACATTACAAGTAAGAAACATGCTTCCAGAATTAGAACTAGATTCACCTGTGTAATTAGCATTCTGTTTGTACACATATCCTGGTTTATTTCTGCAGTCACTAGCATAATGACCATATTTCTTGCAGTAATAACATTGAACATTAGATTTATCAAACCTTTGAGAACCTTGCTGTGAGTGGTTGTGACCACGTCCTCTGTTGCTGTAGTTTCCTCTACTACTGTAGTTTTGATTATTGTTCTCACCTTCCTCTGAATTGTTCCTTCCATATCTGCCTCTGCCTCTTCCTCTGAAGCTTGACCTGGCTCTTCCTCTTCTTCTGCGAACTGATACCTGTGACTTGAATGCATTCTCAAGCGAAGAGTTATTCCTATTCATTCTGGATTCATGTGTTAACAAAGAACCCATTAATTCATCTACAGATAATTGTTCCAAATCCTTGGTTTCTTCAATAGCTACTACTATAGCATCGAACTTACTAGGTAAACATCTGAGTACTTTCTCTATAATCTTCTGATCTATCATAGTTTCTCCATTAGATCTAATCTGATTCACTATATTCAAAACTTGACCCATAAACTGATCTATTGAGTCTGCTTCATTCATTTGTAAATTTTCAAAAGTTTTTCTTAGAGATTGTAATTTAGCAATTTTTACCTTCGTATTACCTCTATAAGTGGTCTCCAAGATTTTCCATGCCTCTCTAGATCTCGTTGCTGCTGCAACTCTAGAAAATATAGATTCATCCAATCCCTGTTGGATTATAAATAAAGCTTTTGCATCTTTCTTTCTGTTCTCTTTAAGGTAGTCCTTTTGTGATTGATTTAACGCTAGATGGGCTACCTCGTCTTACGGTTCTACAAAACTACTTTCTACCAGATCCCATACATCTTGTGAGCAAAATAAAGTTCTCATCTTAATTGCCCAAAAATCGTAATTCTTACCATCGAAAACGGGAATTTGAGGCTGTGAAATACTGTTATATGCTACCATTTCTCACACGATCTGCGTTCACGGCTTCCTGCTCGCTTCTTCTCAGTCGTTCTTTCAATAGAACTGCACCTTTTGTTACACCTGCTGCTGGGTCCACGCTGGCTGGCGGCGGACTGAGCTGAGCGTTGACTTTTTCTTTTTTTTTTCTTTTTTTTTTGTTGAAGAAACTGCTGCTATTCCTTCTTGCAGGGCTGCGCTTCGCAGGAGGTTGACCGCGCTTGATTGCACTTCCTTCACTGCTGCGCGCCTTTTGTTTTTTTTTTTGCTGGGCGCCTTCGGCTGCGCTCCAAACAGCTGCGCTAATTTTTTTTTTCTCTCTGCAGTCTTCTCCTAACTTGCACTTTAGCGCCAAACTACTGTTGCTTTGTTGGCTGCTTGCTCTTCCTGTGCGTTGACTGCGCTTTAACCTTCCACGCGGGCTGTTTTGTTGGATTTGAATTTTCTTCAGCGTGCCTGCTCTCTCTCTAAACAATTGCTTCTCCTCCTTGCTGGGGCGGCTGCACTCTTCCAACGACTCTGCTGCTACAGCAGCTTCTCTACGCGATACCCTACTTTCAATGCTTTGACAATATGCTGACTGCGCTCTAACCTAGCTGCGCTTCTTCCTGCGCTTCACTCCTTTCTTCTTGTTTTTTTTGACGTCGCTGATTCCAGCATATGGCCAGTTCGCGCTTCTATAACTGCGATCTCTAAAAATTGTGCGACTTCTCCTTATCTGGCGCGGCAAGTTCTGTGATCTGAATTTTCTTGCTACGCTGTTCTCTACTGAGCACGCCAAGCTTTTCTTGAGATCTTTAGGCTCTGATACCAATTTGAAGCGTAATATGAATAGAAAATAAACCAGAAAACAAGAACTGTTAACCCAGAACTCAGAAAGCTACAGCAATCTTGAGAAACACAATTCTATTCATCTTCTAATTTCCCTTGATTACAATGTGCGCCCTTAGCGTCTTTTTATAGATTTAAAAACTAAACAATAACTGAAAATAGACTCATCTATTATTAGCTTCAACTACTTAACTAACTGCTTGTTCAAACAAACTCCTATCTAACTGATTGTTAACTAACTCAATTCTAACTGTCAGTTTACTAACTGATGCTTAACAGCATGCATGCATGAGTGGAGGTGGGAGAAATTATCTCTAAATAACTTGAGTTTCTAACACATATACAGTAACCAAAGGGGGCACCATCATCCCATCAAATGTAACTGCATAACTCTTCTTCTCACTCACTTCAATGAACGACAGCTGCTTTAGATTCAGGATCACTTTCATTCCATTGGGTTCCATGACCTGGGCACTATAATTTGTTGTGGCATCTCCGACATTAGTTACTGTTCTTTCGAAAGAAGCTGAAAACGTCATAGTGTTATTAAACACCACATAAAAAGAAGGGTAATTCAGATTTCCTGCTAAACTTGTATTGTTACAGCTGGCCTTCCTATTAGTAATCATGAAAATCTATGAAACACTGTAGTTCAAGCTGTCGAGATAAGCAACATATTCGTCAACAGTGATGTCCTAAACAAGCCCCGAATCTGTTGCCCTGTCAGGATTCACATACATAGAACATTTTATGATGAGGACGTATTTCATTTGAGGATAAGCCTGTGCAAGATGGATAATCCTGGCTAAGGATATTGCGTGGTTGCAATTGAGATACATAATATTTGTCATATTGGTATTCACTGCTACGCACTAATCTAGATGATCTCTCGATCAGCTTACAGACTCTTAGCCATGTATGCCTGTAAATCCTTAAATCGAAACCACACACCATTAAATTGAATCAGAACCCCGTTGATATCTTCGACAACCAAATCACCATTAGAAGTTCCAATTCCATACTCAATGCCTATATAATCATCACTGCTATCCGAGCTTTGGAAATCAATTAGCTCCCCATCATGCATTTCTTAATTCCAATGCATGATCTTCCATTTCTGATGTTAAGTATACATTTTTTATTTTGTAGTTTCTTTGCATCTATTTATCAAATCAATAAGACTACTGTTATGATGATAAAATAACATATTTAACTTTGGAAGATGTATTTTGAGAAAGATATCTTGGTGTGAATTTGAATACTGAATTTTAAATTGTATCAGAGCTGCGTGTTTCCAATTCTCCTCCAAGCTTGGTTAACACTTGTTGGTACCACCATTACATTGAAGATACAGTAAGGTTTATTAATTTCTATAATCCTTAAAAAAAAAAAAATAGATCTGTTGAAATCAATGCTTCCTGGATTCAAGAACAAAAAAAGTAATTGTTTTTCTTTCTTGAGCATTGCACTACTATGGGAGATTTGTAAGTATTATACATGATTTTGGGTGTAAAGACACGAGTTGTTCCAAGACATGTTGGTCGGGCCTCAAAAATCTTGCAGCAGATTGTCTTCACGAGGTCCCTAGCCCAATGAGACACTATACCAAAGATCTACTGAGAACGTCGAACTTTAGCCAGAGTCTAAGAATACACCATCTAAGAAATCATGTTTTTATTACAGACTCTGCTCCTTCTAAGTCACTTTCCCATTCACCCCACAACGTGAGGCCGAGAAGTCAGTTTCAGATGAGATGTAGTGGCTATTACTCAGCATATTCTTTTCATTTCAAAATTTGTATTTTGTTGGACTTTGTAATCATTGCAAATTTCAATTTGGAACATTGTAACTGCAAAAGAAACGAAGGTAAATCAAAAAATAACGGTGGAGGGGATTTTATCTGTGCTATTTTATGCATAATACAACCAAGAAACATGAAGGCGTTTCTTTATTACATTTTCTTTTTCGTGTGCACCACACCATTCACACAAACAACAACTACTATTACTACAAGAATTAGATTTTTTATTACTACAATGGCTGAATGTACTCTTAGAATCCAACCTCTTAACTCCATACAGCTTCTACATGTGGAAGAAGTACATGATATACCAGTTGAGGAGCAAATCTTTGTACTGAATGATTATAAGAACAAAAAAAGATCCCACTAAAGACATTGAGATGTTAAAAATGGTTCAACTGGTGTGATGATGCCCTTACTTTGTTGTCTAGGATTTATTCTCATCGCTTTCCTCAATGCCATAATTAGAGTTTATTGCTCGAAAAGAGCATCCTGCTGATTGTCATTGTATTGATCAAGGCCACGCCAAACAATGGCAGGAAGATTGGAGCGAAATGTGAAACTATATGGCTTAGTTAATCTCTTTCTTTGGAGTTCAGCAGACTTAGGTTTCCAGCAATTCTTGCCCTCGACCTTAAACATGAAGAGACAAACAGGTTCCTGCACCAAATAAGGGCCACTTAGAGTGAATGTCCTAGTTTTGCCACTCTCGAACGAGTTCTGTCCTTCATTGAGATGTTGTTTTAACACCTCTTTTCCATTTTTATCACGGAACCTTTCAAGGACTGGGTCTGTGGTCCCTTAATCATTATGAATCATGAACACTCTTAAAGATTTTCCTTCCATTTTCACCTCCAGTGTGTATGAACAACGTCCCTGTCAATATTTATAACATTTTCACTCAAAAATCAAACAAATTTAAGCAAATCGTTAACTTATTTTTAATTTGGACTTATAGGTCGTAAGCACAAGATTGTGATAAGGTAACAAATTTTTAAATTATGTGTTTTGTAAAGTACATCTTAAATATAGAAAAAATAAATTGGTACATTAGAAAAATAAGATAACTTAAAAAGAATCATAGCAATTTTATTTCTAAAGCTTTAAAATCATAAAAACCATGAACAAAATCTAAACACTTCCATTATTGTTTTATAAAGGTAAGGATCTGAAGAAAATTTATGCTCTTGATCTACATCAAGGTTTTCCCTCTTCATAAATTGGTAGTTCAGATTAGGTACATATGATCTTCCCTCTTTCTAAATTGGTAATTCAGATTGGGCATATCTGATCTATAGTGAAGTGAGACAACTAGTCCCACGATAACGTTTTTGTTTTTTTTATTATGGCTTCATTCTCGACATAAGGCCTCCTACAACATCGGACCTTCCCCAACGTTAGTTTGGTTTATATTATGGCTTAGTTTCTAAAGTAGGGCTTCACCAAATTTAGGAATAAGGGCCTCCTCCTAAGGATCTATATAGTAGCAAGAAGAAGAGAGGGGTTAGAGTCAATTAGGACACATGCTGGAGGATTGAGATTATAGCATTGAATAAATAGGGTAGCAAAAGAATTTAACAAGCATCAAATGGAAATGGTTCTTTTCATCTTAAAGGGTCAAATATGAATTGGTAAGTTTAAGTCCCAGTTATTCTTATGAATTCTTAATCTATAAAAAAATTAGTGAAACTAAATTGTGTCTATTTTGGGAATATTACAGCACATTGAGGTTGACTGTTTATAAATTAAAAGATAAACAAGATCATAAAAGTATTAAATATTCAAGATTTTTAGTTGTGATAGATTATAATAGATTCAATCAGAGGTCGACAAAAACCTCGAGTCCTATCATAAGATTGAGACAGTAAAAACTCAAAATGGAAATGGATTGTTATGAGGTTGTAACCCTGAAGATTGAAATAGTAATAAAAGAAAGATAAAGGTTGTAGTTAAATAGTAAACGAGCCAACAGATCTAGTAATGGATCTAAAAACTATCAAGACACTAAATTATCAATAGAAAAAGTTTCTGAAAATAATAACTTGTATTGATTCATCTTGAATGACGTGAAATAATTAAAACCTAAATTATGCTTAAATAAGCCTCAACTCAGGATTAGAGTTAACATGCAAAATTTGAAAAAAAACTAAATTTTCTAAAAAAACATCTATTCAAAATCTCTCAAAATACTCTAAACATTATAATTAGCCTATAGGATGAAATTCAATTGAAGTTGACATTTGGTACTAAAAATATACAATTTTTTGAAATAGAAAATTCTCAAAAAAAATTATTAAATGTTAATTTCAGACCTTCAGATAATCATGCATGGCCTCCAAAAAATATCAAAATCAACTCTAAGTTGATAGGGAAGCTTAAGATAGCATCAAAATTTTTTAGATAATTGTTTTTACGAATGAAAGAGCTCAAACAGAGCTACATATTAGAAGTTATGGCCTTTGAAAGATTGACTTATTTTTTTGCATCATTCTCCTCTAGTTGAAAACAACTTAGCTCCTACAAGTTGGTTTGATTGTACTACTACATTTTGCTTTGTCAATATTACTCAAATCTCATTCTATAATCTAAGTATCATATTCCTGATGTAATCCTTATCACTGCACCAAATACCTATTATAATTCTCTTGCATTGTGATCACTATCTTTATATCTAAAACCCACACTATCTTTTCCTTCTTCTTTTTTGGACCCTGATGCTACCAATTTACTTATCCATCTTCATCACCTTCACCATATTCTCCATGGAATTCATAAAAATTTAAAACATTAAATATTCGAGAGATATCAAAATTTTGTGACAAACTCACCCCATAAGCATTGTTATTGATTTTCTTTACAATTCTGCATGGTCTAATTTTCTAGTACGTGAACTTATTATATGTGCCTTTTGCAAATATTTATTTTCTTAAGTAAACCATTACCAACTCTCGTTATTCAAATACTTTGGATATTCTTCTGAAATTTTCTATTTTGTTATATTTCTCATTATTTTCTTGTAACTTTCTTCTTACTCCTTTCAACTATTGCATATGCTCTGCAAATCCTTCTACATTATCACTAATTTTATTTGTAATCGATAATTGTACCAAATGAAAAAAAACCCATAGGATTTATACCATAAATAATTTTAAATAGTTACTTTTCTATTGATCTATTCACTGAATTATTATATGCAAATTCAGCTTAAGATAAATCTAAGTCCCTTTACTTGGGCTTCTCTCCCACTATGCATCTCAACAAATTTTCCAAGTTCTTATTCATAATGTCTGTCTATCCATCTATTTGTGAGTGATATGTACTAATAAATTGTAGCTTAGTATGCATCTTTTTTAGCAAGTTCCTCTAAAAGTGACTTAAAAATTTTGTGTCTCTATTTAAAGTAATAGATTTTATAACGCCATGAAATCTCACAATATCCTTCAAAACTAATTTTGCAACTGTAGTGGTATCATTGGTTTTATTACATCAAGTGAAATGAACCATTTTAAATAAAATATCTAAAAAAAAATTGAATCATTACCTCTCCATGTGTTTGGTAATCTCAACACAAAATCCATACTCAAATCTATCCATGGTCCTCTTAGGACGAGTAATTGCATTTTTAGTCCAGTATTTTGTATATGTCCTTTATCCAACTAACATATCTTACACCTTAAAACATACCTTGTCACATCTCTTTTCATCTTTGGCCAAAAATACTTTTCCTCCATCAAAGCTATTGTCTTCATCTTATCAAAATGTCTAATCAAACCGTCACTATGTAATTCTCTTATTATATTGTCTCATAAAGAACTAACTATAATGTATAATTTTTTGTCATTGAAGAGATAATCTTCTTGTATAAGATACTCATTATGAATAGCATCTACTCTACATGTTAATAGATTCTTTCAATACTTAACTACCTTGCCAAAATATGAATCAGTATCATATAATTATTTGACAGCTTCAAATCCAACTACTTCACTCACTACAATAGTTAATAACATTACTCTCTTACTCAATGCATCAACTATCTAATTTATTTATTTATTTATATTTCAACACAAAAGTATACCTTTGCTAAAAATAAACCTATTTTACATGCCGACTAATCAAATTCTTTTGTGTATTGGCTTTCCTTCTCGACTTACATAATTTATCACTAAAATATGCTATTGGCTTTTCTTCTTGACTCAACATAGCACCGATTCTCACAAATGAAGCATCACAATCAACCTCAAACACTTTGTTGAAATATGGTAATGCCAAAATTGGTCTTTCTATAATCTTCTTCAGAAAATCAAATCTTTATGTGGCTGCTCTAGTCCATGCAAATTCTTTATCTCTCATGCAGTCTGTTATAGGTGCCACAATACTACTAATTTTTTAAATAAATTTTATATAAAAAGTTGCTAAACCATAGAAAATTCTTACCTATATAATACTTTTTGAAATATGCCACTCGACAATTGCCTTTATATTTTATTTATCTATTCTCACACCATATGTTAAAACTACAAATCCCAAAAATATCAAACTGTTATGCATAAACATGCACTTCTTCAAATTTGCATACAAAATTTAATTTTTTAACAAATCCAATACCATTCTCAAATGTTGTAAGTGTTATTCTTTAGTATTACTAAATATAAAAAAATTATAAAAATAAACAACCACAAACTTACCAATATATTCTCGTAGCTCTATATTCATTACCCTCATAAATGTTTCAAGTGCATTAGATAATCTGAATGGCACACCATCCATTCATATAAGTCATCATTAGTCTTGATTGCAATTTTCCACTCATTTCATTCATAAATTTGAATATGTTAATAACCACTCCTTATATCAATCTTGATAAAATATTTTGCACCCACAAGTACACCCATCATATCATTTTAAATAGGTATAGGAAACCAATAATTGATTGTAATTTTATTAATTGTTCTACTATCTATACACATTCTCCATCGTGCATCTTTCTTTGCAGTTAGCAATGTTGGTGTTGCACATGGATTCATACTCTCCCTTATCACCTTCTTTCTTAATAAATCAATAACTTATTTATTTTATTATACATGTTTTGTTAGACTCGTCCTATAAGCTACTTGATTGGGTAGAGCTAATCTTAGAATCAAATCAATGTGATGATAAATATATTTCTTCAGTTATAAACTATCTGATAACTCATTAGAAATAATATATGTATATTTTTTCAACACTCTTTCCACTTCCATTGGTATTTTCACCATTTTTATGTCTTCATCTTTAACTATTAGTACATAAAAATAACCCGCTACCTTTATATATTGGATAAATTCTTTAGTAGAGAGAATTATTTCTACCTTTTCTTCTTCTTTAAGAGATAACAAAACTACCTTTGTACTACCTCTTCAAAAATTGTACATATTGTTTGTTCCATCATGAACTAATTCCCTGTCAAATTGTCATGATATTCCAAATAACACATGATATGCATCCATCAAAATAACATCACACCATATTTCATCTTTATAACATTTTCCTATAGAAAACTTGACTAAGCACACTTTATCAACTCTAACTTCATTCCCTTTCTTAAACCATTAAATCCAATAAGGATTATGATGTTTTTAACATTGCAAATTTAATTTCTCTATAATTTCTTTTAAAATCATATTTTCATAATTACCACCATCTATAATTATTTTACATACCTTTCCACCCAAAGTATATCTTATTTTAAAAATATTTGATCAAAACCATGCATCACCGCCTTCTTTATTTTGTATTTTATCCTTCTTTAGAGCGATCATTGCTCTTCTCCTCATGACATTCTCTCCAACATCTATTGATGTAACTTTAGTATTTTGAAGTTCTATCTTAGCCTCAACTAGATTCACTCTTGGGTGATTTCTTGCCTCATTTCTTGATATTTATAGTGTAGACACTCAAATACTTTGTGCCATTTTTTTCCACATCTATAACAAACATAAGCCCTATGTTGGTATTGAAACCATCCTCTAGTACCACTGTAACCTCATCCTCTTTGAAATTATATTCCTCTTTGTTGGTATTGAAACATTTTCCTATTTTTATCTTGCCTTTCTACACCATGTGATGATTCACCTCTATTGGTATTATACCAACCACTGGTAGTATTAAACCCACCTTGTCTCCTATTTGGAGGGGATACACCTCTTCTTGGACTAAAAGATGTTCTTCTAAAATTATATCTATTTTTTTTTCTTCCTTTACAGCTAATTGATAAGCCTCCTCCATGGAAAGTATTTTATGCATGCTTAATTCATCTTGAATAATAAATTTCAAACCATTTACTTACCTTACAACCATCTATTCTTTTATTTTGTTATGCTTCACTCTTATGGAAAACTTATAAAATTTATCTGTATACTTTTGTATACTATGAAATTTTTGCCTCAAATTCTAAAATCTTCTGTTAGGGTTTGTGCATAATCCATAGGAAAAAATTTCTCTTTCAACTTATTCTCCATCTTTTTCCATGACTTAATCTTCTCTTTACGTTTTCTCTACCTCTCTTTTTGTGAGTGATCCTACTAAATCATTTCATGACCTTTCAATTTCATACATGCAAACTTTACCTTCTTATCTTCTCTCATATTCTTCCACTCGAAGAAGTTTTCCATGCTATTCATCTAATTTATCTAATCATCTAGTTTTAAACTATGTCCATAATTTGGAGCATCAACCTTGATCTTTTAATTTTTTTCTTCTAAATCTTAAACCATCCTCTCTTCCATCAATGTTGGCTACTCTTGTTATTGTTCTATTTTTTGAACTTCTTCATCATGATTTGTGTCCTTTTCATCACCACCTTATCTTCTTCTATAATAGGTGATAACCTCGGTTAATTATTCCACTTGACTCTATAGTTCTTGTATAGTCTAGATCATCTGTGCAATACCTACTTGTCCTCTTGCAATGTTTTACTCCAAGATTCAAACTTGTTCTGATACCAGATAATGAACTCAAAAACTATCAAGACAATAAATTATCAATAGATAAAGCTTTTGAAAATAATGTGTATTGATTCATATTGAACGTTTTAAAATAATTACAACCCAAACCATTGTTAAATAAGTCTCAACTTAGAATTAGAGTTGAAATGCAAATTTTGAAAAAAACTAAAATCTAAAAAATGTCTATCTTTTGCAGCAACAATTTATAATAAGTTTTGCATGCAAGAATGCGTAGCTCTAAAAATATTCTAAAATAATCTAAAAATTATAATTAGTCTATAGGATGAAATTCAACTGAAGTTGACATCTGATCCTAAAATAATACAATTTATAAAAAAAAAAAAAAAATCTCAAAAAAAATAATTAAATATTAATTTTGGATCCTCAGATGATCATGTATGGTCTCTAAAAAATATCGAAATCAACTCTAAGTGAATAAGGACACTTATGATAGCATCAAAATATTCGAGACGGTTGTTTTGGTTTGTGAAAGAGCTCAAACAAAACTACCAGTCAAAAGTTAAGACCTCCAAAAAATTGACCCTTTTTTATGTATCATCTTCTATATAGTAAAAAAAAATTGGAGAGGGTCAAAGACTAGACTAACTGCAACTAAAACACATGAAAATCTAGAGAAGATCCACTATCAAGAAAGAATCCAAATAAAATAGGTTTTTGTGAGGATGCATGCCATTTTAGACCAGGAAAAATAATAACATTATATCCAAATGAATATTGCTTGATCAAAAGCCTCATTTTCAAGACTTATAGCTATATTAATTTACAGATTTGTAAAAAATATGAAGGAAAAAAAAAATAAACAATAAATTTATATATTTATATGTAATAGATAAGAAAATTAGAAACAATTTTTATTTTAAAGATTCATGCCAAAACAGTTCTATATAGATATACAGCTAAGAAATATTTTTTTAATATTATAATTGTATATATTAATAATTATTAAAATATATTAATATAAATAATTATAAATTAATGAGTATTGTTTTACTCTATTTCATTTTTGTGTTTACTCTAAATTTTGCAAGCGTATAGAATGGATAAAATTGAACACAGTCTTCTAAAAAGTGTAGTCACACATTCATATATTCTATATACTTGGAAATTTATAATCTACGAACTAACTAAATCTTCTATATAAAACTGTAGAAACCAAATTGTCTTAAAAGATATAAAATCGCTTCCACTTTTACATGAATAGCATAAAAAATGATTTAAGAAATAATAAATCAAATGTTAAGATCCTATAGAATCATATGTATAGCAAGGATTGAGATTATAGAAATAAACATAACCTCTTCAATAGCCATAAAAATGGGATGGAGTGGAGTCAAACGCAGAAGAAGAAACAAAGTGAATTCAAATAATACCAGCCTCCATGCCATAGACAACATGACAATTTTTGCAGATAAAATTCTATAGACGACCAAGAAATAAATGAATCTAATATGAGTCTTATGAAAGTTTGGTGTAGCAAGGAATTTATTGAGTAGTAGTTATTATACTAATTCAAGTTTTTTTTATTTTATGATGAAGGGAATAAGATTAAACTAATTCAAGTTTTTTTTATTTTATGATGAAGGGAATAAGATTAAACGAATGGCAAAATAGAAGCTAATAAAAATCATAAGAAAGTTTGGTGTAGCAAGGAATTTCCTGAGTAGTAGTTACTATACTAATTTAAGTTTTTTTAATTTTAAGATGAGTAGTAGCTACTATACTAATTTAAGTTTTTTTAATTTTAAGATGAAGGGAACAAGATTAAATGAATGGCAAAATAGAAAGTACAGATTAAAATGTGTTGTGACCCACTTGAATAGAAGAAGTTCAATAGAAGTAGTGAAAACAACATAGAATTACATTTATTTAAATCTAGGAGACAAAAAGGTTATAAATGGACCCATTGGACTAAAACAAAGTGTTAAAGGAAGTGTGTACGGAAATTTATATTTAGTTTGTCTCCAAATAAAATAAAAAATTATCACCATTTGAATCCTTCCCTACCTCCAGAGTTGATCACTGGAATTGGAAAGAAAGAGTTGTGTTATTTCTCACCAGTTGAATCCAAAGGCGTGAGATATATTTTTATGGATTATGAAATACTAAAAATGTTGTGTTGTTGGTATAAACTGTGTATAATTAACAATTGTTAAATTTTGGTGACGTGATACATTATATAGTATAAAAGATCTATTAAAATCTTGTAAAATGAGCTGATATTGAGCACAACATGATGAGATTCTACTCGGAAAGAAGAAACGAGATGTTCCATGTACACGAGGTTGTAATAGTGTTACAAAAGAACGATGGCTATTTTGTCCAACAATTAGGTGAATTAGAAAAGTATGTTTTCTTGTGTTTCGTAAGTATTAACAGAGCTAGACACCTTGTCGTTAGACAAATCGAAAGCCATCAAACTCATTGGTGAACAATTGCAATAAGAATTTGATCATTTTTCTCGATTTGTATTTTCTTGGATGATTTTCCCTGTGGGTAATTTGGAATTTGCAATCTATATACGCATTATTCAATCTCCTGGGTCAGGAGATGTGAGCCAAAACTTTATTTTAATAAACTTTAGACACAGGTTTTCTTTAATATATGAATTATAATGCTTCGGAAGTTGCCATAAGTTTTTTTATTAGTTTCATTTGTATTTTTTTCTTATAGAATCAGAAAAAGGATCAAATGAACTGGAGTGTGAAGAGATTATGAATATTTAGTCATCTACTTTTGTTGTTACAGTCAACTAGAGATAATTATTTCATGAACTCAAGTTAAAATATCTTTGCATATTCTTAGCTTTGTAAGAAATCAATGTGTTAGATATTTACATATTCTTAGCTTTGAAAGAAAGCAAATTTTGATACCGTAGAGGGCAATAAATTGGCCACTTTCCTCAGCAACACTCATTTCACGATTGCAACTTCATCATCTCTCCTTTAAAAACAACTCATTAATGTCTCGATCTCGTCGTAGAGATAGAGTTCAGGGATTAGAGTAATTGAAATCCAAATCAACAACAGCTATCAAATAACAAATTTAAATAAAACTATATAAATGAAATATGCTATCAAATAACACTGCCCTTAACAGACCATTATTTCCAGAGTACAAAATGCATAAAGCATGTCATTTGATATGATATAGTTAATAACGATAATCCAATACCGTGGAAATACTCCAAATTAATGCATGGCAACGTAAATGTCAGTTATACACAAGAAAAATGCATGTCGGTGGTAATGTACGCCACCAAAAAGAATTCCCATATTCTACTTAAAAGGTACGAGATACTGTTGTAGATAAGGGTTGCTCAATTGTTTTTAGATACCTTCATTGTATTAAAGTCCGGTAAAATAAATTAAGATAGCATTCTATATAATGGTTCGTCGTAAACTTTGTGTCAAGGAAATGACATTTTAATTGAAATCAATCGTTCAATGCTAACTTGGAAATGCAAATAGATTCACTTAACATTCAAAGCCGAGAAGTACAGAAAAAATTTGGAAGACAGATATCCATATATATAGCATTCCATGACGACTTTTACATAACAAGCCATGATGTTGGCGGTATATAAATCCTCATATGTACTGCGGTAACAGAAACACAACAAATAATGTTGTGGGTATATATAATTAAAGTTATCATTATAATTTTATTAACTTTATTTAATTTTTTCAGGAAAATTTATCTTGTAGGTATATTGATTTTTAAAATATAATTATAAATTTATTAATTTTTTTTTCAATTATTTTTGGGTATATGCAATTAAAAATATAATTGCAAATTTATTAATTTTTTTTAATTATTTCACTGAAATTTCGATATTCTATAATAGACATGTCAATTTTTGTCATGTAAACAAGAAATTATTGTATAAAAAATTGTTTATTGAATTTTACTTTATTTTTATAATAATTTTTTAAAAATATATTTTAATGTAACTCATATTATTAATTGAACATAAATTATATTTTTCTAAATAAATATATAGAATGCTTTAATATGGTTTTGATAACTGTACTTTTACAGAATTTCGATATATATTTAAGGTGCGAAGATGTTCTATGAGGTATAATCAATACGAATTTGATGATAGTAGTTGTTGAGTTTAAACGTTAATGTGGCTGTGATAGTTGGGACTTTTAGATAATTTTAATGGAAATATAATCTGAGGTGGTTTTCCATGAAATATATTCAATATAAATTTGACAATAGAAATAGTTTTTTTTCATTATCCTTGCAATTTTGAAAGATGTGCATATATTTGGTACGCTAAGTTCTGGCTATTCGCTATCGTGTGTTATTAATTTTATTTAATTATCTTTCGCAATTATTGTACAAAGGAAAAACGGTTTTATATATAAAATGTAACAGGTTTATTTCTATACATTTAATTAATCCGTATATATTTAATTAAGTTTAATTACATGTGATATATTAAAATTGAAATTAATTAATATTTTAAATAAAAAATAAAAAAATGATTAAAATATAATTTTAGGAAAATATTTATATTTGTGGATACATAATAAATAGTCATTGAAATGTAATAGTAGAATATGGTTAAAAGTGAAAACCATAAAAAAAGCCTTGATGTGACATTAGCATCTCCATAGAATTGTACATTCCATATTTTTAGAAAATGGGATCATGGAATCCTTATTTTGGAACTGATTTGACATTTTTCTCTTCAGTGATGTGACTTAGAAAACCTTTTAGAGTATTTTAAAAATTTACACTAGTCATTATGGTCGTGCTTGTTATTCAAACATTAACAAAGTATCTAAAAATGCAATGTACTTTTTCTTAAGGTTATGTTGATGGTCAATTGGGATTTTAACACTAACTACTTATCAAGCCCATCAAAAATATATAATATTGATGACAACTTAACAAGTAAAATACAATATTTCTAGGACATTGACTATGATACAATAGATATTTACTATAGTTTTTAGTGTCACAATGAATGCTTTTTAAATACCTAATTCTTCTAAAATAAAGCAAAAATAAATTTTAGATTGTCTTTTATATTTACCTTAACATGCACGCGTATTAATAGATAAATTGAATCCATGTTATAGCACTATTAGTACATGATCCAATACTAAATTGAAAAAAAGTACAAGATAATATAGGAGATGATGGACCCTAACAAGTAAAAAAGGTCCATAATTTTAGAAATGGACAATGTATGTTTACAGAGAAAACAATAGAAAAGTAGGTGGAAAAGGAGGAAGAACACTAGATAAGGAGGAGAGAGAGAAAAATAATGGGGCATGAAGAAAAAACCCAAAAGATATATAAAACATACCAATAGAGCTCAGCCTAAACCAATAATTGACAAAAACACAAGTAGCCAACTGTCTACAAAATGTCACCCTTTGATTTGTACATGTACATATATATCGTGTAAAAATGAGCAAAAGGTTTATACATGACTTTATTCCACCTTAAACTCCTATGAGAAAAAATAATGCACCTATGAAACCTATAAGGACATTTATACATAGATAAGTGCCTATTTTGACCTCCAATTTCATCTAAAGACAATTTTTCCTGAGCATCACTAAAGAAAAAATGAATTAATAGAGGAAGTCATATATTACTAAGGTTATGCATAAATATAGATGGAAAATGAAGTTGCATGTAAGGTAATGCTTTTTTTCATAAATACATAAACTTATATACATGAGAGATACATAATATGAATGGTTTTCACATTGTAAATGTAATTCAAGGTCCGTATCATATTAAATAACTCTACAGAGGGAGCTCAAAAAAGATACTATCACACACAGATTGCGTAGACATAACATTTAGTATTAGATACTTGACATTATCAATTTTGACCTACTTTCACCTTAATTGAATTATGTATATGCATATGTCTCTTATTCACCCTTATCTAACATCATTTAAGCTCTCAATTTTCTATCAATCACCTATGATAATTATCTACTCTACATCTAATGTGCTGAAAATCATATCCACACTATCTCTAAATATTTCCATATAAATGCAAAATTGGTCTAAGCATACTCATTATCTTGAAAACAATTTTCAAACACACTTAAAGATTCAAAAGTGTTGCCTTATTTTTTTCAATTCACCCATTAGCCATAACATATAGGTCCTATCCATGTCTGAAGGAATTTAAAAAAAATCCAATGTTCTAATATGCAAAGTATCAAAAGTTAGATCACATGTTACATTATTTAAATGATATGTATACACACATATACATAAAGGGGAGAAATACATGTGGTATGAATCCCATCTTATTATTATTAGATATATAGGAAACACTCAACCATTCATCAGGGAGTGCTTGATATCATATTAATCCACCTTTCCCCCTCTTTTGTAGACTAAAATATATTGTTGAAGTGGACTTAAGATTTCAAATAAAGGAAACAAGTTTATTTAATTGAGAACATAGATTAATAATAAATATCACAGACATATACAACCTAGAAGAAATTTAAAATCCTATAAAAATATAGAGAAGTAGAACTTACTCAAATGAAACTATTAGATTGCAGAACATAGTGTCAATTCTTAGTATCCAAAAGCTGACAATTCAATCCAAGCACTTCTAAATATTCATATCCTTATTTGAGTGATTCAAAGTCAATTTTCAAACCTTTTCTAACATCTTCATTCATCCTCTGGATTACATAATATAGTAAAATGCCAAGTATCTTAATCCTCTTAGAACTTTCCATAAATAATAGTTTTAATTTTCAAATTAGAATTTACCTTTTAAATTAAGATTCAAGTTTATTTTAATATATCATATAATCTAAACTAGTTTAACAATAATAAAAAATAAAGTGAAACATATTAGAGAACCCATATACATACTTACCAAGTCAAAACTAGAGACTTCCCTTAGGGCTTCACATTTCATTCTAGGGCTTCAAATTTATGTATTTAAATCTTATTTTTAGACATGATTTTTTATTTCATCTCATTCAAAAATTTCACATGGATTTAATTTATGTTATTATTTTCATTTTTTTTACTCAAGCTATGATTATAATCATTACATGTTATTTTCCATTACTTAAATATAATTGTAATGACTATTAAGTTCTATGGATCAAATATTTATATATTAATAAGGTTTCAATTAATAATGGAAAATATTTACCCTTCATTTATCCATATTTATTTAATATATAGTATAATTTTTTTCATTCTACCAATAGGTGCCAAAGGGCATGAATGACTCCTTTAATTCCACCCCACATACTCTCTTCATCGACTTTTATGCTTATTAATTTTGAAATTACTCATCAAACAAGTATATTGGATGATAGAAAAGGAAATGAAATTGTGGATTTTCCTAATAGATTTGATGACATAGATAAAAAATAATTAGATTAATATCTTGAGATAAATCCATAAATGTTTGACGCACTATTATATCTAACAAGAGGTGAACAAAAACCATTAGCTAAGAATATAAAATGTTATCTAGGGATAACATATATGAGGAATAGTATAATACCTTAAATGATATTAATCAAAAATTTTGAGTTACTAATTCCAACATATTTAGTCAAACTAATACTATTGATACTATTCATAAATATACACCTTTGGTTACACATGAGACGCCTTCCAAATGTCTTGGGGAAACATAAGATTTCCATCATATTATTATGCCTATTATCACACACTCAACCTATTCACATCCTATAATGATTATGTGTTTGACATCATAATATTAATCCACTATAATATCCATATAACATACTTTTATAGATTTTTAAAATAATATGTTTCATTTTGAATAGAATTTTTCTATAGCTAGTCATCTGAATCATTCTCATGCATTGCTTCATAATCCATTAGCCCTAGATATTTCAGATTATCCATAACTAAAGAGTTTCATACCTCCTAAGCTTAAATATTATAATATTAAAGGTGATCCAGATCAACAACTAAGATCCTTAACCTTTCGTGCATAATGATAAAACTATGCATCAAATGAAAGAATATTAACTATGTTGCTAATGCACGGTCTTAAGTATTATGCTTTGAAATGGTTCTTGAATATTTAATTATAATTATTTAAGGAATTAAATACTTTTGAAGATTAATTTATAGGCTATTTTTAAGATCAAAATTAGTGTTAAATTATCTTTTTCTCAAATTTCAAAACTTAAGAAAGGATGCAAAGAAAAAGTATCGACTATGTGATTTCATATAAGATCACGACTTTTTAGATGACAAACACTATGGTTAAAAATGAGTTACAATTTTTTTTAATAATTTTATTCTATCTACTCTTTGTGAGTCCATTAAGATCAATAAATAAAAATCATTAGATGATTTATGTTGTATAATTAGAGATCATAAAGTTAAGTTCACAGATTTTAGTAAGCTCCAATGTATTATTAATGCTAAAAGTAAATCAAATTCAAAGTTATGAATAAAATCAAGCTAGAAGGTTAAATCAAATGATAAAAAGAATTAATTAAAAACTATAATTAATGTAGTATCACATTCTATTTATCATCTTATTTTATCTACTTAACAAAATGAGGCAGTTTTCACTAATACCTCAACCTCATCATATAATACTATTGATGTTAATAGAATCCAAACCTATATCTCTTTTTATACTACAAGAGGTTGATATGAATAGGTATAAACCTATAATATATGATAGTAAGGCATATTTGTATTATTATCAATGTTCTAAGATTTTAGAAACAAATGATTCAATATAACTCATAAGATTCAAGATATCATTGATCTTAATTATTCGGGTTAACACACTTATAGAGGTTTGAGAAGCAAAAACGAATAGGACTGAAAAGTTAAAAATATTTTCTGGTCCCATTCCAATCATGTAGTGAAAGAATATAAATATATTATTGTGGTGCATATGACATAGAATGAACATCCTCCTCCTTTAACATATGGGAACCCAGTAGATATTATTTTTGGCACACATAGAAGTACATCAATACCATGACCTCTAATTACATTTGATGATAGTGATATTGTGAAATACAATTCTAATTTTAATTTATTATTTATAAAATCCTATGATGATTTTTAGACTATCCATATGGTCATGATAGACAATAGTTCAAGTGAAAACGTTTATATGATGCCACTTATTCATACTATTGGATACACATTTGAGGATTCGATGAAAAGAACTAATATAGTCAAAGAATGCAAAGGACAAAGATAAAATGCAATAGGAATCATTTTACTACCTTTTAATGGTTAACTATATAGTAGTGGATAATTATTTATTAGTTTTTATAAGCACAAGATTATTTGACATGTCATGAGGACACCCTTGGATATACATAATGCATGTAGTACCATTTTTATTACATATATTTGTTAAGTATATACACAATATTATGGTGGTCATAGTTTCATTTATTCCATATTAGTATCATATTTAGCTAGATGAATTTAATCTTCAACCCAAACAACCACCAAAGATTGTTGATACACCTATTTAAGATTACTACACACAATTACTTACTCCTTATTTAGGATCATTTTATGCATCATTTTAACAAAACTATTATGTTTTATTATACATATAATATTAAGAGGAAAGTATTTATATTTACTAGGAAACTAGTAC
Source organism: Torreya grandis (assembly GCA_037957365.1). NCBI lineage: Eukaryota > Viridiplantae > Streptophyta > Pinopsida > Cupressales > Taxaceae > Torreya > Torreya grandis. The sequence continues at coordinate 2,304,313 of JARHVA010002471.1, read as the reverse complement.
TCTAATGCTCTTTACATTAGAGGGTCATTTAAGATTCATAAAAACTAATATTTAATCCACATCCTAAGCTAGTTTTATGTATAGTTCACCATGATCGAAAATGAACACAAACACATATTTATCTTACTATACACATAATTATACATGATACTATGAAATATATTTTTTTTCATCATAGATAATATGCTATGAATAATGATAATGGTTAAAACACAATCAAATATTATTTTTCAGATTCAGATATAATTGCATGTGATAACAATATATAAAAAAAGATGAACATTTCCAGGTTTGATATTAGAAATCCACATGACCATCCCATAATTTTTTTAATGGATAACATCTCATTTCAATAAAATATTTATGATTATAAAAAAATTATAAAAAAAAGACTTAGACATGATAAATCTATCTAGTTTACATTACATTATTTATATATACTATTTATCACATGTTTAGTAGATTACATGCCATTTTACATACACACATGCATTTCATGGTATATATGAGTGATATAGAGGACATATATGTTACACATGATATATGGATGTATGAATGCATGACATTCCTACACCCATGGGTAATACCAATGTTAGGAACATATTATTCCAAAAGGTTACATTATTGTAGGTTAAATCTCTATATGACCTTTTCACTTATCATGTTTAACTATTTTGAATTATTACACATGTGTTTATATTTATCATATTATTACAATGGTGAAAATAATTAAGATGGTAATTTAATATGTTGTGACATTCACATAGATTGATAGTGTGGACTCATTTTATTTGTTATATGCTTAATTTTCTACTGCATGCATCCCTTGGCCTTGTATATGTAACATATTATCTTATAAAATTCTAAAATTATTGAAATTACACACTTAGACAATATTAAAGAAAGTTTAAATCATTTATTTCAAACACAAATCATATTTTGCATTTCGCTTGATGAATCAAGATGACACCACTTCTGATTATGGAAACATCATTAACATAGACAACTAACACCACTATGCAATCAACAACCAATTTAACATAGAGAGTAAACTATGAATCACTTATTTTAAAACCAAACTCTTTAAGATATTTAATAAAATTTAAATAAGTGGATCAAGGGGCCTACTTAAGTCCATATCAAGACTTCACTAAAATACAAACAAGGTGCACATTTAGAAGAGTTTGATATTTCTATGGCTATACCATTTAAATTTGTTTGTTAGACATTAATTTAAGAAAGAACTCTTTACATCCATATGATAAACCTAATAGCCAAATTGAGTACCAATATCAATAACCATTCTAATTTTTACAATTTTTATGTGGGAGTGAATGATTATTCATAATATACTCCTTCCTATGTATATCCCTTATCAACAAGATGAAATTTTTACATATTTAAAGAACCATCTGAATTGCATTTTAATTTATAAATCCACTTAAATATAATGGATTTATTATAATTTGGTAGATAATACAAAACCTAAATTCCATTTTTAATTAATGCATCACACTCTACCTTCATGACAAATTCCCATTCATGCTTTACTTTAGCATTTCCACAAGCATATTTTTCTTTCCAAAACAACTAAATTTATAGCAAAATTTACTTGTTCATGAATTTTAAATACTTATTTACAAGATATTGTACATCTAAATTTAATTTTGAGTGGAATTTCATCCTTATTTATATATTATTATGTGGTATAAAACCACTTTAGCAGTTTGTGCTTACCAAACTGATATTGCTAAGAATAATTGTTGGTTTCACTAGATCCTTTCATGGAGTTTAGATTATTTGTTCCAACTTATGATTTGAATTAGATTTAGAGTAATAAATAGATATCCATAGATTACTAATATTAATGTTCTTATCGTTACTTGGTAATTATTGTATTTTCTCATCTATAGTGACATCTCTAACTACAAAAAATTTATTTGTATAGATATCTAGTATTATATATGCTTTGGATTGCTCACTATATTCAATAAACATGTACCTCATTTTTTTTACATCTAAATCACCCATTTTTACTAAGGGATTAGTGAAAAATAAATATAGCTAAAAATTTAGTATTCATTTACATCAAGTGTTCTTCTTGAGCATACTTATTATTAGTGTAGACTTTTATCCTATAGGATTTATCAACATGGTTCATTATGATTTCTTAAGGTCTTAGAGACCATTTGGGTCATTTGGGAATATGTATCCCACATTCACTCGAGTGTGGGGTTTCACTCTCACTCCCACCTATATATGTACCTCTGTCCCTTTGTATTCAATATCCAAAGTTGATGAATATTTTGGCTTTATTGATTTTGATTTGTCTCATTTAATTTTATTTTGTGATTTCAATTTGCTACAAATCTTTGGTTATCTCATGTGACCATTCAAATTTTGCATTCACCTTATCTGGAATGGGATCAAACTCTGATATGGTATTGGATCTACTTATGGTGAATGTTTATCTAGTTATTCACTGCTAAGCATTCTATGAAATCTTGAGATTTTTTGCATAAACAAGATCGTACATCTATATTTTCTTAATTAAGATATATCCAGTTATGTTATCATACATTTGCATGCTTTGTAATGTTGGTACATGAAATATCTTTGGAGATATAATGTTCTTAAATTTTGACTAAATTCACTATAGCTTGAAATAAGGCATTTTTACTTGAGGGAACATGTTTTCCATCAAATTATCATTTTTGTGGCTTCCTAGTTTAGATCCAATTTTTCATTCTTGTTCCTAGTTTTCCATCCTCCCACTCAATATATTACTTATCTCAAACCATAGTGAGTATCCACATAATATTTCCATGTTTGGTTCACCTTGGTCTTAGTTTTTGTATAATTTAAATTTTTGAATGTAGTTATGAATTGCTAAAGTTATGATGTTTTTAGTAACTGTTACTCAAAAAAATCAAATCTTACAATTTGGAGATTGTTACTGGAAGTTTATTCCAAAACAAGCTAAGTCTAATCAAATTTTCCTTAACTTTTTAATATTATGAAATTATTTTTTAAATACCTTGATTTAAAACAAGGGCAAATAGGATAATTTTCTTTTAATGCACAAGTAATGTATAAGAAGATTGGTCAAGTTTAGTATTGTTAGTGGATATTTTTTATTATATATATATATATATATATATATATATATATATATATATATATATATATATATATATATATATATATAATAATAATATTTTGTGGGAAACATTTAAAAATAAAGTGTTATTTAATTTTTTACTTGTTCACATTATACTTGCTTGTTTAGATGAATTATTGGCTAAGTCTGATGTCCTCTATTGTTTGAAAAAAAATTATCTTTTCTAACACATGCAATGATTGCTTTAGATGAATTATCGACTGAGTTCAACATCCTTTGAGCATGTATTTATAACATTTAGGGGGTTCACCATATAATAATTAAGGGAAGTGTACTATGTTTTTTTGGTCCTTCATTACATTCTACTTGCACTTTCATTTTTGTAACAACTTCAACTTTCACTACTACTACATCTCATTTATGCACTATTGGATTCAAGCTCAGTCAACCCACTAACTCCCTTTAACTATCACTAATGAAAAATCAAGATGAAAATAATTTTAAGGAGTAAGTGTTTGTATAAGATAACTATGCATAATGAAATTAAACCTATCATAGATGCATAAATAGTTAAGTTGTATAACCATCGTGATGAATCTTATAGGTTATTATGTCTTTCTATAGCACTTAATCTTTTATTTCATTTAGAGCCTACCAAAAAACCTCATGATGTATGGACCATTATAGGCAAGTTGTTTGGGGAGCAAGATGTGATTAGAGGTCACTAGCTTGCGAATAAACTCATTAGCCTATGTCTTAGTAACTTTGACACCCTTTAGGATTTATTCACTAAGTTCAAGCCCTTGAGATTATAATTTCAAAAATGTGGGATAAAGAAATAAGATGACCAACTTATTCTATCGATACTCTATAAACTAGGTCCTAACTATTTAGTCTTTGTCTTTAATTTTCATGCTACTAAAAGTGATTTAGGCACTACATGGAATATGCCCTCTTTATATGTTTTCATTTCTAAATTAACTATAGAGTAAGATAATTTGACCCAGATGGGCACATAAAAATCCAAAAAACCTCAAGCCCTAATTGTTGGGAATGAGAAAGCAAGGACTTCCAACAAAGAGAAGAAGAATAAAGATTAAGAGAAGAAGAAAGAATCAACCTCTATTGAAACCAAAATGAAATCCTCTTTTTCCAATGGAAACCCTAAGAAAGATAAGGTTAAGTGTGCCTACTATAAGAAAAATGGGCATGATGAAAGTGAATGCTTGAAGAAGAAAATAGATCACCTAACTCATCTCCTAGAGAAGAACAACATAGGTGTTCCTAAGTCCACCAAGTAGAATTAATCTACCCAAGATTCTACTAAGGCATAGGTCAAGGGAAAGAGAAAGAAAAGGGAAAGAATCTTGTAATAGTTGTAGCTTCAACATCTACATGGGTCAATGACTTGGGTTCTTCTCAGTACATAGGCTCTTCACTAGTTGAGTTTTCTTATTTAGAGCCTTATAACATGTATTCTATCAGTTTGGATGATGATAGTTATGAACTAGTTAAAGGGAGAGGGTCTATTGAAAGGGAAGGAAGAACATTCAATAATGTTCTACGTGTCACTCCTATTTCAACCAATCTCCTATCAATGTATCAAATCACTCATATCAACAAAGGTATGAGGGTTTAGTTTTTACCATATTCAATTATCATCATAGAGTTGCATCATGATACTATAGTGGCAGTGGGTAGGATAGATAACCAAGTTAGGTTATAAATCTTCTCACACTTTTCACTTGATTCTTATCTGACAACATTGTTGACTCATTCATATGGAGTTAGCAAATTATGGCATGAGCAGTTTGGCCACCTTAACTACCATTATCTTGAACAACTTAACAAAAATGACATAGTCATAGGACTACTTTGAGATCAATTCTCTAAGGGACTTTGTGAGGGGTGCTCATTTATTAAGCATCTGAAAGCAAAATTTGACAAAGGCAAAGATCAGAGGGCTTTAAAAGCATTTAAGTTAGTACACAGTGATTTATCTCAACCTTTTTCTAGTCTATCTTTTACAAGGGCTAAGTACATTCTCACTTTCATTGATGATTTATTCAGATATACATGGATCTAATTTCTTAAGCAAAAGTATAAATATTTGAATTACTTCAAGGAACTTGTTGAGAAAAAATCTTGAAAATCCATCAAGATTCTTAGAATAGACAATGGATGTGAATATCTCAACAACAAATATGAGTAGTTTTACACCATAGAGGGGATTGATTTACAGTGGATTGTTACTTACAGTCTTTCACATAATGGAATTGCATAACACAAGAATAGGTCATTGAAATATATATATCTAGTTGTATGATTCACTCCAAGTCCTTAAAACCTAAGTATTAGTCCAAAGCCTTTAATTATGATTTCTATATTTAGAAAAAGGTTACTCAAAAAGATTTGAAAGACATATCACCCTTTGAATCTTGGCATGGAATGAAATCTGATGTTGAACACCTTAGGGTTTTTAGATCTCTATCTATGTCATGTATACTAAAGAAGATACACAAAGCTATGGAACCTTAGTCCAAGTCCTGCATCTTTGTAGGTTATCTAGATGGTATCAAGAGGTGCCTCCTTCTACATCTAATCAAACATGATTTGTTCATAGAGATATGCTCACTTTCAAGAGAGTCCCATAGACTCAACACCTCACACTTATTCTCTTTCATTAGATTCACTCAGACTTGATGATTCTTTTTCTAAATTGGATCATCCAGAGTAGGTTACTAAACTATGGTATTCTTATTCTTTTAGTTCTAATAGCAAGGGTAGTGATCAGTAGTCTTATACATCCACCTCTTGTCATGTTTTAGAAGAAAAGGAGTCTACACTTGACTCACCCACATCTGGGGCCCTTTGGGATAGATAGACACTTCAAAGTGCAAGCATTGGGTAAGGGATATAGTAGATGATAGATGTACTCAGGCATATTATCAGAGTGGTCCACATGCTTTCTTTGGTTCAGTTTTCAATCCATAAACATTTTGATAAGCTTCAGGCATACCTGAGTGGGATAGTTATATGTAGGAGGAATATTCTTCCTTGATATAAAATCATACTTAAGATTTAAATTCACTTGATAAGGGAAGGAAGATGGTTTGATATAGGTGGATATATTAGACCAAGTTTGTAGTAGATGGGTCAATTGATAAGTATAAGGTGTGATTGGTCATCGAAGGTTTTTCACATGTAGTCAACATTGACTACTTAGAGACATTTTCACCTATTGCAAAGATGAATTCGATCTGACTCACACTAACTATAGCCACACCACATGGTTGGGATGTAGACAAAATGGATATGAAGAGTGCCTTTCTTCATGGAGACCTTGAAGAGGAGATCTACATGGATCATCCACCAAAGTTTATTCAAGATTCATCCTTAATTTATAGACTTAGGAAATCCATCTATGGCCTCAAATAGGTGCCTCAAGCTTAGTACGCTATGATGGATTCCTTCCTCCTTACTTTAGGTTTCACCAAGTGTCATTTAGATGATAATTTATATTTTTTATGGAAGGATGATTCTTTATTGATATTAGTACTTTATATTGATGATATTTCTATCAACAAGAGTTATTCATTGTATACTAAAATTAGGAAGATGACTCTATAAGATGGATTTGACATGACTGACTTGGGTCTTCTATAGTAATTCTATGGAAAAGTGTGTGAAAGGTGAGTTTCTCAATGGATGTCTACAAAAAGAAGTATACATGAATAAACCATATGGTATTTTCACACTTGGTAATGAAGGAAAAGTGTGTAGAAGCATCACATCATTATATGGTTTCAAACATGCTCTTAGAGATTGCTATATAATATAAAAATTAATGATCATCCCATTCAACATAGATTCCACAGGAGGCCTTATGTTCAAAGTATCTACATCTAAAAATAAGGGATGACAAAGAGGGAGTGGGGGGAATTATGATATTTATTATATATGTCAATGATCTAGTCATCATTGATAATTAGTGAAGATGACTGATGTAATGAATAAATATCTCAATCAATCATTTGACATAATAGATCTCAATCTACGACACTATTATCTTGCACTATGTGTAGGCAAAAATGAGCACCACATATTTGTGTCATAAATTAAATATACTAAAATAATGATTGAGAAATTTTAGATGATGGTTTGTAAACCTATTAATACACTTTAAAAACAAGGCTTTATTTATCTTGTACAAATCCATCACCATAAGTAAATACTACACTGTATTGGCTATTGATTGGGAGCTTCATTTACTTGAAATACAATAGGCAAGACATAAGATATGTTGCCAACTATCTCTCATGGTTCAAGTATGAGAAAGATATGTCTCACTGGAAATAATGAAAGACAATACTGAGAGATATGAAGGGTATAATGGAATATGGACTAGAATACAAGAATAATGATCAATTGTTTATGATAAGATTGATCTGTACCATGGGACGTAGGATCAAGCATGGGGGGATAGCTGAGTTTTGGTTGTGTAGAATGAATGGGTAAATATAATTTAGAAAGAAAAAAATTAAACACATTTAATGGAATAAAATTTTAGGAAAAATAATTCTATTCATTAACAAAGAATATGGAAAATTGGTATAATGTGATATAGTGCATGTTTTATGGAATAGATACGTGGATCATTCTATCTATCTTATGACTATGCAAAACATCAATCCTATGCTAAATATGTATGTAATACACTTATATAATTCAAATATAATAGTATTTACAACTATTATAATCTAATAAAAAGATGGTTACATCAATTCATCTTCTAGGATGGATGATGGTTGGTGAATCCCTTGTAGCACATGGCTTATGTGAGTCAACACGTAGATGGGCTAGGAAGTCCAAGAGTATGTGAGGCACACAAATATATAAGTTATATCATAGGAATATGATACATATGGGGATATAAGTTGTAAAGAGCATATAAGTCAATGATATAGTATAGAACTTGTGTGATATACGCATCTGTGAGGTGTGCAAGTCTATGATGTATGGTATGAAACTAACAATTATGTGAGGCTATGAACTATAACATATAAATATGAGGTGTAATATACTATAGTCATGAGTGGCACATATTTTGGTGGGAAAGCACATGACTTATGTATAATGTAATATTACATGTTGGGGAGTGTGTAGTGTGACGTACGTAGGGGTCAGTGTGCAAAAGTATACGACATGGCATGGGACTTGTGAATATTATTATAATAAAACTTTAGGAAAAGAGTGAATAATATTAAGTGAGAGGTATGTGCCCTACATATTATAATGAATAAGGAGTAAGTTTGGCTATGTAAGGACTATAAATAGACAATTTTCCCTTTCTTAAATATCAATGGTATCCATTGCATCAAGGCATAGTTTTAAAAATTGCACCTAAGTTAATATGAAGTGTACCACTTGTGTTTATCAAAATATTTCCCAACCTTGACCACTCAAAAAAATTGATATTTACCATGGTGGGTGCTTTTTTTTTATCACTTTGATGATTTGTTCCTTCTCTAAGGGGTACAAGTGTTCAGGATCCAAATCATAAGGATGTTGTGTCATTATTGGATCAAGAAACAATAGAGTGTAAGTCTTGATAATTTACATGTTGAAGAGTGGGTGCATGCCCAAGTATTGAGGTAGATCAAGAATGAAGGAATTCTCACTCAATACACACAAAAAAGTGTAAAGACCATAGCCTAAAGGCTTGATCTTATGGTGTGGAAATTTGAAGCACTCCTAAAGTTGTAACTAGAATTTATCACCAAATTAGAATGCATGAGGTTTGTGACATGCATCATGTCACTCCTTGTACTTATCTTGAGTATGATAGTTAATATATCGATCTTAATAGTGAATAGACTGTATGAGGAAGAGAAACTTCTTGAATTTTCAACTTCTCATTCCCATGCATGAGATTCATTCCTTGATGGTATAAGGTAGGAGATATCTAGAGGTGTCAAATATTGAAATTCAAGACATGTATTAGATGTATTGTGTCTAATAGAGCTATAGAGTGACTTGTTTTATGTATTCTAGATCTACAAGGGATTAACATCATAGGTGTGAGCATGTACGTAGTTGTAAATTTGTACAAGATGAACAAGTGTGTAATTGACCACTTTTGTTTACCCATATCTTTGAGATTGAAAATTCATCAATCAATCCAACTCCATACCCATAAAATCACATAATGTTCACAAAAATTAACTCACAAATCATGGATCATGATCAAATATGATGGTTGTGGGTAACCCAAAATGAACCCAAATATGGTTGAAGAATGCTTGTGTAGTGACAACTGCATCAATGTCTTTGTTGCATTCAACCACGATGGCCATTTTGGAAAAATAATCCATTACAATGAAAATAACATCATGTTATCATCTCATTGTAGGCTATATAATCATTAAATCCATGATGATAGATTCCCATGGTATGGATGAAACTGATAGAGGTGTGTAAAATCCCAAATTATTGTTCATGGGCTTGGTGATGCTACAAAGAATGCAAGACTTGATTTAACGATCTATGTTTATGAACATGTATGAATAATAATAGTGTGACTATAATGAAGTTATAGTATTTATCATGAAAAAGTGTCTTAAAATCTTGGCATAGTGCACCTCCTAGATGAGTCATTGGCTAGGTGCACTAAAGAGAACATAAGGATGTCTAAGCTTATAGAGAATCTAGTTAAACAAGTAAAATTATTTAACTTATGTAACTTGTGTGAGGTTGGTGCAATTTCATGTAAATTCATATTCAAATAAGTAGAGAGGACCCCAATATGAAAAATTATGGCCATGTCTATCTAACATTATGATGAACATGTGGACTGATAATTGGATAAGACAATTTGTATCCTTGTTGTCCTTTAATTTATTGTGCTTGATCATGATATGGAACTATTATAGGTAAGTCATCCACTCCATGTGGCATGCATTTTATAGCTTACTCTACAACTACAAGAACTAAAGTGGTTTATGGTTTATATTCAAATAATTATCCCCTTCCTAAGAATGTAGTGTTTCCATTTCTTGATTGCTTTCACACTAGCATATAATTCATTCTCATAGGTAGTGTAAATTTGTACCATCTTGTTTAAAATCTTAGAGTGATATTTAGATGGATGTCCATGCTACATGAACATTGCATCAAGTTCATAGTAAGATGTATCAGTGTGTATTTTAAACATTTACGCAATGTCATATATTATGAGAATAAGAATTAAATAGAGGCATTTTTTGAGTGAATTAAAAGTTAATTATTGTGCATGTGTATAGTAAAACTTATTTTTGGCATGTGTGAGGTTGATGAGAACCCGAAAGATGTGAGACAAACTAAGGATAGCCATTTAATAGAAGTTATATATTCCAATATAACTACTCAATTTTTTGGGACTACACAGAGTTAGAAAATCATAGATCACTTCGGTCTTCTCTGAATCTACTCTGATGTTAGTATGATCAATGATGTAGCCTAAGTAGTAGATCTATGTCATGTTGAATGTACACTTCACTAAGTTGGCTTGAAAATTATGTTGGTGAAAAGTGTCTAAGATGTGGGATATGTGTTCCATATGTACCTCCCAAGTCTTGTTGAGTATGAGAATGTCATTCAAGTATGCGATGATGAAGGAGTTAATGAATGGTCATATTAGATTCATTGATCAATTACATGAAAATGGTTAACATATTGGCGAGGTTGAAAGTCATAACCAACCATTCATATAATACTTCTTGATTATTGAATGTTATCATTCAAACATCTTCAAGATGGAATGGAGCTTGATGGTAACCTTACTTCAAGTCTATCTTGGTGAAGTATTGTATACCTTGGAGTTGATCTATAAGGTTGTTAGTGCACAATAGTGGATATCAATTCTTTGCTATGTTTTTTTGAGTGCACAACAGTCTATGTAAATTCACTAGGACCCATCCTTTGTGGGTGTGCATATTATTAAACTCCTCAAGGTGAAGAGCTAGGCATAATGTTTCCTTGATCAAGAAGATATTTAATTTGTTGTTGGACTTCATAATTCTCCCAAACTGATCTATGATAAAGGGGGTATTCATAAGAAGGGATCTAGGAACCAAATTTTTATGGTACTTTACTATGTAGTGTGTTGAAAGGCCTTAAAGTTTTACAAAGACTTCTCTACTCTGCCCCAATAAATTATAAAAATAATTTTTGATGTAATGATGTGCGAGTGATGTACAATAAGAGGTTGTGCTTTAGTTTCAATGATGTAGGAGTCTAGGGCATACCATGAGTAACATGGACTTCAATGTATCTAAGATGAACTTATGATATTTCTTGGCATAGAAGAAGGTGAATCTGCTCATAGGCACTAACTCAAACAGGTTTTAGAACTGATCTTATGTGTGAATAGTCTAAAATTAAGGTTTGACTTGATATGTGGCTTTATGCTCATACAAGTATATTTAACCCAATAAGATGTCATAGACCTATATGGGTGTGATGTCATATGTGATGTTGTCCTCTATAGGCTTGAATTTGTCCTAAAAAGTGCATTATAATTGGGCCTATATATATTTTTACTTATTTAATCCATCTTCAAGAGTATGGTTTTGGATGTGTAATAGTGCCAAGATTAAGGTAATAAGTTATGGATTACATGATGATGGTCTTCTAGATGCCATTATTGATGATGACATAGAGAGGTTGACCCTTCACCTAGAACTTAGTGTGGAAGAGACATTCACACTCCTTAGTGATGTTGATCATAATGGTGTTGGTGTTTATAAAAGAGGCATCTAAATTAGTATTATAGATCTATGTCAGTCCAGATGCAAATTGTGTGAGCAGGGATTGCTATGTGTAGAATATATAATCAGTGTGAGTGGATGAGTGATGGTGATGGAACAACTTATCACTAGACTTTTTATTATTTCCTTTATCTTAAGTAGAAGGTGATGGATTTTTCAAAGGTTGAGTAATATTCTCATTCTATTATTTTTCATAATAAATGTGTTATTACTTTTGTACATAAGATTGCAATGCAGAGTTGTGTAAAGGCTAGGCCTTGCAGACTACATTGGATGAAGAGATAACATATGTCATCATCTTTGCCTTGCATTAGATATTTGTAATGTTATGATGTGCTTACCCCAAAAATTTATAATTCAAAAACTCCATATTCATATAGATAAAAGGTGAGAGTATATTCATGTAATTCAACACCTTATATTATGTGTTCAAGTTCTCATGAAAATGTGAAGAGTAGTCATGATAAATGTTTGTGTAGTCTTCTACGAACTAATATTTGCATGGGTGCATTTTTTGGAACATGATGTATTCATTTTCAAATTTTCACATAGGGTATTATTCTTCCTTAAGTGAATCAAAACATCTATTAGGATTTAATTAGAACCCACTCTTTCATGCACTTCATGTTGAAGCTCTCCCACTAGTGAACAACTAATACATACATCTTTACTACTTTGAAGGTGATCTTCTCAACATTGGTGAAATATTCAGCTAAGAAGTATGCCTCAAGTTGTTGAATTTAGGCATCTAATGCTTTGGCATCGATCTTGACTTTAAATAGAGGGATTTTAAGATTGACTTGAACTTTGAAGGGGGTTTATTGCTGAAAATATTGGTGAATGAATTATGGAGGTGTGGTAGAAGGTGTCAGATTGAGATTTACCATCAATTCATAGAATAGCCAAAATGTTCAGTGTAGTTTACCTCTAGTGTGACGATGATGAGATTTCATACTATAGAGGCTATGTTAGGTTAATTTTCAGCATCAACCATCTTAATTTTATTACTATGTTCTTTTATATATTATGAAATAGAAGTGATTGATAAAAATTCCTTCTCAAGTTAGGCTCGTATGTTTACAAGCATAGGAAGGAAAAGGGATTTACAACTATGATATAAATGATCCAAACCATGGGGGATTAGGACCAAGTGTACAAGGGGAACTAAGTTTTGGTTGTGTAGAGTGAATGGGTAAGTCTAATTCAGAAAGAAACAACTAAGCACATTCAACAAAACATAAGTCCTACATGAAATGCAAATTTTATTCATTAATAGAGAATAGGTAAAGTAGGCACAATGTGATATAATGCATGTTTTATAGAGTACATTTATGGAACATGCTATTTATCTTATGATTGTGAGGAGCATTAACCTTAGGATGGATGTGCATGTTACATACTTATACAATTATAATACAAGAGTGGTTACAACTACCATCAATTACCAAGAAGATGGTTGCATCAGTTTATCTTCCAAGTTAGATGATGGTTAGTGAACCCATTTGAGTATGTCGCTGATGTGAATCAACATGTGGATGTGACGTGGAGTCCAAGAGATGATGGTGCACATAGAACTATGAGCTATAGTGCAAGACATTAAGGCACATAGGGCTATTAGCTATAAATAGTGTACAAGTTGATGAGATAATGTATAAATTGTGTAGCACATGAGTCTATGAGGCACATAGGTATACGAGGTATGACACATAAGTTTTAGGTGCACTAGGCTATGAACTATGACAAAGAATTGTGAGGTGTACTATACTATAATCACAACGGGCATAAAATATAGCAAGAAAGTGCAAGACTTATGAAATTCATGACACTATAAGTTAGGGAGTGTAGAGTAATGAGTGTGTAGTGTGAAGCGCACAGGGGTCAGTGCATAAAAATATATAATATGGCATGGGACTTGCATGTATGACTATGAGTAAACTTCAACGAAGGATTGCACAAGATTGGGTGAGAGGTGTGCACCCTATGTATTATATAAAATAAGGAGTAAGATCAGATGTATGAGAACTATGCATGGATCAAGAATATTAAGAATTACATAGTGTAGATAATATTGATAACAAAATATCCAATTATAAATATTTGTTATTTTTGAGATCTAGTTTTATATCATGGGTGTGTAAAAAGTAAAAATATATCTCTTGGTATTTCACTATAGCATAATATCATTATGCAGGAAGAGTTGTTTATGAAGTGATATGGTTACATCACATACTTGAAGGATTGGGATTACTAAAAAAAATAACCTATTATATTGTATTGTGACAATAAAGATGTTCTCAAAACTATTTGTAATATAGTATTTCATGAATGCACAAAGCACATTGAGATACATGTACATTGTATATGAAAATATGTTCAACAATATAA